>PVJD01014703.1:0-27943 GCA_004026545.1 Mormoops blainvillei
TGCCCGGGAAGCCGTCTCGGGTTGCAAGGCGACTTTGCAGTGACCAGAAGGACTCGTTTCTGAACTCAAAGTTCCCTCTCCCGCCGGTGCCCCCTAAACTCAAGTCCCAGCAGGTGGCTCAGAGGCCGAAAGAGAAAATGTGGGGAAGGCAGTAAGGCTTTTCTGAAGGCGACATTTATTCTTGATGCCTAATTTCTTCTATTCTGCAGATGCTTCCTGTTCACAGTTTTGCTGGGAAATGCCTTGTCTTTCCTGAAACACTGGCGTTGGTACAATGAAAGGCTGACCCCGCTCCCTGCCCCTCAACATTTTCTGTGTTTGCCCTGGAAATTTTCCTGCTACGCGGTCCCCTCCGGGGGGCAGGCTGCTCCGCCCGTCCTTTCCGGAAGAGCATGGATTGGTTTTCCTGGCCAGCAGAGGGGGCCACACGAATGCCGAATGCTCTGCGCTGGGTCGATGTCTCTTCCCTCTCTCAGCCACCTGGGATGCCCTGCATTAGCGGGGCGATTTGGGATTCCAAGAAAGGTGCCCAGCGACCCTTTATTCCTTTTGGCGTTTTGAATTGTGTCTTCTTGAGTTAAAGCCTCTTTGCTTTAAATCGGTGGTTCCCAGCTGCACATTTAAACTCACCTAGAGAGCAATTGAAAAGCAAAAGAATAAAAATGCCCAGACATTCAGATTCTGTTAGTCAGGGGCACGGCCCCAGCGTCAGAGCTTTTACGGTCCCCCCCATCGCCCTCCCCCGATTCTAATCCTAAGGGGCTGAGAACTAACCAAATACACTGGCTTTGGAAAAGTGGTTGTTCATAGTTTTTAGAAAGACAGTGTGTCGGTTTGGGTTTGGTTTCGTTTGGTTTTCCTGCCTGGGGCAAGTATCTTCATTCCATTCTTACGGAAGGACCGTTTTCAGCAAAGCACGCACAGAAGCTTCCGGTGGAGGCAGGAAGGTTGGGGGGCGGGGGTCGCAGCCCCGAAGCGAGGGCCCCGGAGCGGCTATCCTGGACCTCCGCAGAGTGGGCCCTTTTCCTGACTTGCCTGTGCCTTCGGCCGACCCACCTGGGCACTTGGCGGCCAGGTGGCCAGGCCAGGCTGCAGGGAATCGGTCAGACGGGCCACCTTGTCCCTGAACCTGCCCGAGCTCTGCTCTTCCAGGCTCGTGCGGCTCTGACCCTTGCTGGAGCAAGGCGATGGCATGTACAGGCGGCTTGCAAAGGTGTTTCCTAACAATAATCTGCTCAACAAAAGCAGTAATTCAAAGTTTATGCAAGGCGATAGAAACCCCAAATGAGTCAAAAGGTATTTGGGGGGTGGTTCCGCCCACTGGCAGGGATGAGTAATCCCTCTGAGAGCCTCCACGAAATCAACAAGAAAACCGTCTCCAGGGTGAAAATCCAAAATAAGGAACTACCGAGATCGGAAGGTTAGGTTTGGGTGCCCCTGCAGGGGGGTGTTCACAGGTAGGGACTCCTGTCCCAGGTATAAAGAACCAAGGGACAAGAGACCCTCCCTGTGGCTCGGTGGCTCACTCGGAGACAAGAAGAGACGGGTGGGCCTCAGAGTGCGGGGTGCGGGGTACGGGGTGCAGGGGGCGTCGCCAGGCCAGAAGCACTCACAGGAGTGTCCCTGACCTGGGGACCTGGCACCTTTGCCCTGATAGGTTGTGATTCTGGCCTTGCGGCTGGGAAGCGGGGACTCAGCTCTGCCACATGGAAGAGACTTGTGTCAATAATCCCTCAACTCAATCTGCCTCCCAGGAGAGGAGGCAAAATTAGTGATTTCACAGCCCCAGGGCCCCACGGCCCCTGGCCCTTTCGTGAAAGCACTTCCCTTTTTAATCTTCTTAAAGAGAGTTCATGTCTCCCAACCTTACCTTTGTACTTCAAACAGCCGAGAGAACCCCAAACTGTAGAAACACCCAGAGTGCCAAGGCCGCCGGGCCGCCCTTTTTCTTACGGAGCACGGCCGCGGGCGGGTGGGTATCGGACCTGCAGCGCTTGGCGAGCTGCCCCTCGGAGAAGTCAAAAACCCACGGTTCTCTTTCTAAGCCCCGCTTCCTCTACTCATGCACAGGGGATCCTACTCACATCCAGAGGTTTTTTTTTGTTTTTTTAATGGCAAAAGCAAAGTGAAACCTGTTTCATAAAACCGGGGACCTCCCGGAGGAAGAGGAGCAATGACGAACAGCAAAGAACAGCCGGAATGGAGGGAACCCTCCCTCTGACCCCCCGAAGGCGGCCGTGAGGCTCAAGTAAAGCGAACTCATCCAAGGCCTGCGTGTAACATGGCTCCGGAAATGCCGGTTGCTATGAAGAAATAAATATGCAACAACAATCGAAATCAATCACAGACGAAGCCTCCTGAGTCTCCAAGTTGTAAAACTGGGGTCCAATATAATTTAGCCCACATCAGAAGTCAGGCCCGGGGTGAGTATTGTAGGGAACTACAAATTATGTTTTTGAAGATTGGCCTATAATTATAGGCTTAATTAATTACACGAGGGATTTGTTCTTAAAAAGGTGTATAAAATGTGCCCTGTTTCACACCGGGGTGGTGGCCTATGGAAGGAACCCTGTCTTCTCATAGTTCTGTGGACACTGGGGTTTTGCTTAAAAGGAGGGAGGCCTGCTGCTCTGTTAGCTGGAAACTCTGTATATGCCTTTTAATAAGGAAAAAACAAACAAACAAAAAACCCAAAAACAAAGAAAGTATGGGCTTTTTAGGGGAAGAAAGCCCAATGGCAGAGAGTGAATTTAAAGATACAAGTTTCCACCTTAACTCCTGGATGTAAACTTCATTCCAATCTTGGCGTGAATCATCCCAGAATTTTTTCGACAAATACCTGCAATGTGTAGATCTGTTTTTATTGCAATTAAACCACATTCTGCCTGCAACTTGCTCTCTCCATTGAACAGCATATCCGGACCATTTATCGCCCTTTCTTGCGAATGACTGCTTAGGATTCGGTACCAAGCATTTGAAGTTTTAAGAAATTATTGTTCTGTTTTTAAATCCTTGCAGGTATCAGGTCTCAAAAATGGGTGAACAGGCCCTGGCCGGGTAGCTCAGGTGCTCGGAGCATCGTCCCAATATGCCAAGGTTGTCGGGTTTGATCCCAGGTCAGGGCACGTACAAGAATCAACCAGTGAATGCATGAATAAGTGGAACAAATGTCTCTCTCTCTCTCTCCTTTCCTCTATCTCTCTCAAATCAATAAATTAAAAAAAATTGTTTAATGGGTGAACAAACTCAAGCAACACAGGGCAGGGCACACGGAGGTGGGGGGCTCTCGGGGTCCCACCCCCAGAGGGCTCTGCATGTACTCTCCAATGATGAAAAACCCACCAACCCACTTCTCTTGTTTTGTTTGGAAGCAAACATATTCTACCAAGGGCGTCCAACCTACGGCCCACTGGCTGCATGCAGCCCCGGACAGCTGTGAATGCGGCTCAACACAAAATCATAAATTTACTTAAAACATGATGAGATTTTTTGTGTGATTACATGTCGCAATGTATTTAATGTGTGGCCCAAGACAACTCTTCTTCTTCCAGTGAGGCCCCGAGGCGCCAAAAGGTTGGACACCCCTGTGACAATACTTTGTGCCAAGAACAAGAAGAAAAATTCAGCACGATGGGGGCTGGTTTTTACCTCTCTGGGTCCTGAACAAACTTTGTTTAAGCCGCTGAAGTGCGATTCTCCCATGATGTTACTGACAGTTCTTGGCTGGGAGCGAGGGGCCTGCCCCTCCGCCAGGCGCCTGGGGTTTTGTGCAGGTTGGGGTGATTCTGACCCTTCCTAGGAACGTGGGCTGTTCTCAGGACCCGCCCCTCCACCCCCTGGGGAAGATACCTGCCCTGCCGCACCCTTTCAGACAGTGACAGGGGTCCTTGCCCCATGCTGGCAAGGGACAATAGGCTCTCCGTGGTTTAAAGCGGAAAGTCCCGTACCCCGAGGACCCCCACAGTCCTGGGGAGACCGGGGTGGTTGGCCACCCTGGTGGAGAGCAGTCCTTCCTGGGAGCCTGGTCAATGCCAAAATTAGGAAGTTAAATTGATGGCTGGAGTGCCTTCCCCAGAACGCAGACGTCAAGGGACGGTGGCCCTCCGCTGGGGGTTCAGAGCTGTCTTTGCCCTGGCCAGAAGCTGAAGCCAAGCTGTGAGCTCCCAACAGAATGGTCGTTTGTGACCGGCACTTAGCTGGTGATGAGAGAAGGGCCGAGACACCTGTGCAGTGCCTGACACGTGGCCTCGGCCGGGACCGGCCAGAGCACCAGAGCGAGGCCTGGGACCCCACCCTGTAATTTGTCTTTGAGGTCGGCCCTGCTGACCTTCAACGTCTCTGTGTAAGGCGGACCCGAGAGCTCAGGAAGCCGACTTTGAGACCTGGCTCGGCCCCGAGGGAATCCGCCCAGGGTCTGGGAAAAGGTCCCGGCTGCAGGCAGGCAGGCTCAGACTCGATCAGGGTTTGCCTTCCCTGGAGGTACACTCGAGATGATGCAGTGCGACCCACCCCCCTTCTCGCCCCTACCCCCTCTTCATGTGGCCCGGGTTGGGAGACTTTACCACATACAAGGGAGGCTGAACTGGATGCCCGGGACGCCCGCTCACTGCTCTGTGTGGCTGGGCGGCCAGTTCTGCACGGCAGCCCTGCGGTCCTCACCTGGCTGTCGTGACAAGCAGCCAAGGTCACAAACATCTCCCCACCCTGGTGGGTTTGGTTACCCCTCCCCCTTCACAACTGTTACCTTTTCATTAGCTAATTCCATGTGATGAAGGTCTCATATTTTCCTGCCTATAATCAGGAGATTAAAAACTCGTAGCCTCCTCTGGGTCAAAACATGCCAAATTTATTTGCTACTCATATTGTTTAAATTTTTAAAAAACAGTCGTTAACTATTTGAAAATTGAGAGAGCACACTCTACAATCTAGATTTCTTGATGCTCTTAAAAAACTGGAACCAACGGGCTGGCTCCGGCAGTCAGCCAGAGCTGGGTGGCGGAGGCCTGCTGGAATCAGGCGTGACCCTCCAGTTTGCCCCACTCCACACCGCTCCCTATTGTGCAGCCTGGGCTCTGTAGTCATTGCAGTTTCAGGGAACAGACTGAATTTCCTCATCTGCTCCTCTGTGTTTGGGGGCAAAGTAGCTACTCTAGGTGACCTGCACCATGTGCGACTGGGACTGCTGAGCACCTAGCAAATATACCATCTCCCCTTCCTTCCTTCCTTCCTTCCTCCCTCTCTCCCTCCCTCCCTCCTTTTCTCTCTCCTTCCTTCCTAAGAGAACCCTGCTTTTATTCGGAGTGGTAATGTGCTAAGTGACTTTCTTTCTAGAATCCTTGCAGGTAGAAATGGCCCATGAGATCTAAAGGGAAGGAAGTCATTGCCTGGGGCTGCTTGGTGGGCTCCTCAAAGACAGGCTGTCTTGACTGAGAAGTGGAGCCCTTTTCTCAGTGCAACCCCCTTGCTCCTTTCTTCTGCCTAGAATAAATCATGATGGCTGGAGCTCCAGCAGCCATCTGGGACAATGAGGAGGCCTAAGACTGTGGTCGGTGCCAGTCTGGCCTCTTCTCCTCTAGATATCTCTCAAATGAAAAGGAAATAGGCTTACCTTATTTAAGTCACTAATTTGAGTTCCCTGTTATAGGCAACCAAATGTAGTTCTAACAACATAGTTTTTACCTTCATGTCTCTTCCTCATGAATGTATGTTGCAATTCACCTCCAGAGGTTCATTATAGCTTCCAGCTTTGCAGTTTTGACTTAGCCATTCAAAACTCAATTTACAAACCTGTGCCAGACACTAGTGAACCCTGGGTTTGTATAGTCCCCAAATACATTTTCATATGATCATTTCGTCAGACAATCCACTAAGATGGGTCGGGGGCGAGGCAGAAATGGCAGTATACCCTATTTCAAGAGCTCTCCATTGTTAGAGTTCTAGAAACTTTCAGGATGGGAGCTTTGGCGTTCTGGTGCTCTTTATTAACATATATACATACCCGACCATGAATTTTTTCTTAGGGCTCTAGAACCTTCCTCTCAGGAACCGAGCACTTAGATTTTATACCTAGAATTAAACAACACAAACATTTACTTAGGGTTGAATTTTTCATTAGGGGCCCAAGATGCATTTTTCTTTGAGGTCTTGGAAAATTTAGCTATAGTTAGAAAAAGTTCTTGAGCCTCTAGAGTGGCAGGACTGTCCAACAGAATTTCTCGGGCATGAGGTCACTCTGTGTCTGCTCAGTCCCACATGGCGGTCGCTGGCCATGTGTGGTTGCTGAGCTCTTGAAATGTGACCAGTGCGACTGAGGAATGGAAATTTAAATCATATTTAATTTTACCTGACTGGCGTGGCTGGGTTGGTTGGAGCATCGTTCTATGCACCAAAAATTTGCGGGTTCAATTCCTGGTGAGGGCACCTGCCTGGGTTGCAGGTTCGGTCCCTCACTGGGTCACATATGGGAGGCAACCAATCCATGTTTCTCTCTCACATCGATGTTTGTCTCCCTCTCTCTCCCCCTTTCTCTCTCTCCCTAAAATCAGTGAATGTATCCTCAAATGAGGATTTTTTTTAATGATATTTAATTTTAATTAGTTTACGTCTTAATAGCCACACACGTCTTGTGGCAACCATGTTGGATTGTTCAGTTCTGTCTTCTTTCCTGTAGATGAGCAATTTTCACCCGGTGTGCTGCAAGAATTTTTAAAATGTGCTTGTTGAGTCAGAGACACCGACCTCTTTCCCCTTAGATTGTGAAACACAAAAATGACAAGAGCCAACACAACGATAAACCATCTGGTATGAATGAATCAAAATTATACCTATTTTTTTTTGTCAGATCTGCAAAAAATACGTTTTTTGGTGTGCTACGGAATTTTAGTCATTAGTTTACGTGCCACGTGATAAGAGAGTTTGAAGCTCACTGCTGCAGATGGCTAGGTCCCCCGGGTTTCTGGGGGTGTGCGAACTCTGTCCTGGAGCTCAACACCTCGTCCCTCCTTGGCCTAAATGTGGCCTGCTTGCCTGTCAGATCTGGGGTCCCAGGTCCCTCCCTTGGAGATGTGTCCTCCCCTGGAGCCTTGGGCCCGCTACACTGGACCTCTCGCTGCTGTCCCCAGGACTGCGTTAAGTGACATGTCATGTGCAAATGGCACCTGACAAGTCGCAGTTGCTCAACAAACGAGAGGCACCAGTGTCTCCACTCACGTTGGGCTTCTCTCTCCTCACACGCACCGGCCCCTGGAGGGCAGAGTTCTGATTCCGCCTGGAGCCTGGCCCAGAGCTCCGAGCTACGGGGGGGACTCAACGTCAAGTGACCCAGGTCGCTGTGCGACAGCATGATGGCCTGGGTCCTGGTGAGGCTCCCACCTCAGGGAGGCTTGCGGTGGGATGCGTCTCTGGGGGGTTGAGCAGGGTCACCTTGCCCCTGGACCTCAAGCTCAGGTATGCTGTCTCTACTCAGATGGCCCCCGCACGGGCCTCCCGAGGACCATGTGATACGGGTGTCCTTTTTGAATTCTGTATACCTTTCGAGTCAACCCTCTCTGGCTTCGAGGACCAAAGGCCCAACCTCTTAGGGCTGTGCCATTGCCCCTGGGGTCATGCTTTCTGCCAACACAGGCATTCTGATCTTGACCCTTTAACCGACAGCCCGTGGAAGGCTTTGGTATGGATTCCATAGGAGTGACATTTAACAGAATGATACTCGGTTTCACGTGCTTGGGGGCTAAGTGCCAGGCCCCATGCTGACTGCTTCCTGCGAAGCATATCATGACACTTGCAAAACATCCTCAGCAACCAGGCCCTGCCATCATGCCCATTTCACAGGGGCCCACAGGGGACGAGCAGCCCCGCTAAGATCACCCCGCTAAGAAGTGGCAGCGTCAGGACTCGAATCCAGACTCCAAAGGGCCCCCCACCCACCGCTGACTGCCGTGTGGCGCTTCGCCTGCCCCAGACTCCCCACGGAGCTGCCTCTGATGCTTGGTGCCCTGGGAGGTCAGCGCGAGGACGCAGTGATCCTCGTTCACCTTGCCTGCCCCTGAACTCTGCCCCGGGGAAAAGTGCTTTCAAATAGGTCTCACACTGGGACTAGGATTGCCAGGGGGCACACAGGATGCACGGTTACATTTGCACTTCAGACCAAGAGTGAATAATTTTCCCAAGTAAAACCGTGTCCCGTGCCGTATTTGGGACACACGTACACTAAAACCATTATTCGCTGTTTACCTGAAGTTCACATGTACCTGGGCGTCCTGGACGTTACCTGCTCGACCTGGCAACCTTGGCCGGGCAGGACCTGCCCCCGCACCCCAGAACGGTGGGTCTCCTGGTCTCTTGTACCTGGAGGCCATTCCCCTGCACATCTGCCTCAGGACTGAGGGACGGGAAAGGAAACTCTCCCAGGTCACGACGAAACACACGGGTGCTTATTAGTTTATTAATTACACTGCCCAAGTCGCCATGCTCCGCCAGCTCCCACTTGCGCTTTGCTGTCGTCGTTGACAGGAACGCCGAAGGGGACGGCCGGGCGGGGCCCACTCCTCTCATTTGCTGCCAAGATTTGGGGCTACCAGTTACTCTCGTCAATCTTGGGTTTAATCATTTAGCAGTTGTAAAGAACTCATTAAAAACGCCCAGGTTTATTGGAAACAACTCCCGCCCGCCCGTAGGCAGACCGGCCAACCCGGGAACCCTGTACCCACCTGTTTTGCATGAGCCCATAACAAAACTGCTGACTGTAATTACACCTGATGGACTGTGACAGGCTGGGTGGGGGCGGGGAGGGGGTGTGGGTAGGAAGGCCAGCGGAGGAGACCCTGCACCTCCAGGGGCCAGGTCTTTAGAAGGGTGAGGCCTGGTGTGAGCCCCTGCCCAGACCCCTGCCCACCTGGACTCAGGTCTGCCAGGCCCTCACCTGCCTCCGGGGCTGGCCTGCTCTCCGGGGACCACCAGCGGCTCCCTGCCTCCTTCCCTTCTCTCCTTCGTGAGGACACGTTGTCTAGATGTTCTCACAACCCTGGCACCGGGGACCCTGTCCAGCTGTGATCACTCAGGTGACACACAGAGGTGGAGCCCCCCCCTGAGCAGAGGGGACACAGCGACCAACACGCTGTCCCCTTGGCCAGCTTCATGCCCTCAGGAGCTAAGGCCGTTACTGAGCTAGGCCTTTATTATGGGATGTGGATGTCGTACCCAATTTTTTTCTTCGTCATAATTCTAACATTTTCATTGGATCCCTCCTGAACCTCACCCACCTCTTTTATATTACTTTTTATTTTTTTTTTAAGATTTTATTTATTTATTTTTAGAGAGACGGGAAGGGAGGGAGAAAGAGAGGGAGAGAAACATTGACGGGTTGCCTCTCACGTGCACCCCGACTGGAGACCGAACCTGCAACCCAGGTGTGTACCCTGACTGGGAATCCAACTGGCGACCTTTTGGTTCACGGGGGCAACGCTCTGACCCACAGAGCCACATGGGACAGGGTTTACCCGCCCTTTTTAAATCTTGTTTGAGTTTTCTGGGTTTTCGGGGTTATTCATTTAGTCTGGTTCCCGGTCATGGAAAAAATGGGTGAGGAGGTATCACAGTTAGGGAGGGACTCTGACGCACTGTCACCTCTCCAGGCCCACCCTCCTCTCACTGGGGCACTCCCCCCAGCTTCCCCCTTCTCTCTGTGGCCCCCACGGTCCCTGTGCCATCTGTTCCCAGCACATCAGCCAGGGGGCGCTTTTGAAACCTAAATTGGATCATAGTCACTTGCTAGAATCCCTGCAATGGATTCCTTCTGGCTCAGGGTGACAGCCAAGGTCACTGCGATGACTTATAAATCCCCTAGAGCAGAGTCTCTCAACTTCTGCATCTTTGACACTTGGGTCTAGATCATTCTCTGCTGTGTGACTGTCCGGGGCACCCCATTCTCCAGATGCAAGTCACACCCCTCCCCCAGATGTGACAACCAAAATTGTCTCCAGACATTTCTTTCTTTTTTTTTTTTTTTTAAGATTTATTTATTTATTTCTAGAGAAAGTGGAAGGGAAGGAGAAAGAGGGAGAGAAACATCAATGTGTGGTTGCCTCTCATGAGTCCCCTATGGGGGACCTGGCCTGCAACCCAGGCATGTGCCCTGACTGGGAATCCAACCGGCGACCCTTTGGTTCACAGGCCGGTACTCAATCCACTGAGCCACACCAGCCAGGGCCAGACATTTCTAAATGTCCCCTGAGGAGCCAAATCACCCCAAGTGGAGAACTGTCACCATAAAAGAAGCTTCCGACCCACCCCACCCCCACACCTTTGCACTGAACACCCTATTTAAAACAGCCCTCGATGCCAGTGCAACCCCCTCGTCAGGCTTTGTTCCTAACACAGAACTTGTCCTCATTAAATAAGGAGAGCACTGCATGGTGTTGGGCCGGGAGGCAGCTGGTGGGAGGCGGGGCAGGAGGCTGGGCCGTGGCCCCAGCTCACGGGCTCGGGCAAACTGGAATCCCACCCAGGCTGCTGCGGGCGGCCCCACGCCCTGAGCCTTAGAGCCTCGGCTCTGTTTTGGAAATAAACAGAGATATGGAAAAGTTCGATCCACAGGCACACAGGAAAATGCAGCATTTCACAGGTGTCATTTTAAAACACCTTTGAATTTTTGAATTTTATTTCACCTGTTGTTTTTCCTTCCTTTTGTGAATGTTGTTTTGAAATTGATTTTTAATATTTTATTCCCTATTTATTCAAACATTTTTAAAGATAGTGACAGTGAAGAATTTGAAGATATCTCCCTCGATCGTGTGTTGTCATGCCAATCACAAAATCTGACATTAAACCAGGTACATTTATAAAGTAAGTTCAAGGTTGTCTTTTTTTTTTTTTAACAATGACAAGTTTTTAATTAAAAGTCTTTTCTTTTTTGTTTTTCTTAAAGATTTTATTTATTTATTTTTAGAGAGAGGAGAAGTAAAGGAGAAAGAGAGGGAGAGAAACATCGATGTGAGCGAAAGACATCGATTGGCTGCTTCCCGCACGCCCCTAGACGGGACCTGGCCCACAACCCAGGCCTTCGCCCTGACTGGGAATCAAACCAGCAGCCTTTCGGTTCACAGGACAGCGCCCGACCCACTAAGCCACACCAGCCAGGGCTAATTAAAAGTTTTAAACAGAACTCGGTATTAAACCTACCCCACAGCCCTTTGTGTTTGGCCCTCCTTATAATTACAGAGTATTTTTAATGTAATGCAGTTCTTTCTCCCAGCTCCATGCAGATGTCCCCAAACCTGCCTGCTTGGCCCACTTGCACAGTTTAAAAATCATCGTTTCCCATGTGTGCCTGTCGCCACAAGGGGAAGAGCGCTCCAGAGAACAGAGGCTAGGTTCCCGGTGTCCGGCGCAGGGTGGGGCACGCAGGACGTGCTCAGGCGATGGAAACAAGGGTCTCCACTACAGGCGGTTTGAATGAACACATTCAGGCTCCCTTTTTAGCACACAGCCAACATCAGCTGGTCTCTGGTCTTTCACAGAGACACAGCGACCCACCCGGGAGGGGAGGTGGCACGCATTCCCGGATTCAGAAAATACTAACCGAACGCTCAGACGGCGGGTGCCAGTGGGCGGCGAGCGCGCTCGGTGCACCCTTAAGGGAACGCTGCCTCGCGCTGACACTGTTCCAGAAAGCCGGGATGCTGCAGCCAGCAGGACAAAGTGCCTGTCCCCTGGAACTCTCGTTCTCGTGGCAGAAATAGCGACTCCATAGCAGGCCTGTTAGAAGTGCTTTACATGCATGAACCCGCTTAATTCTCACATCAGCCCTCTAAGATAGGCGTGTGAAGTACCGGAGAGGCTAGGTGACTACCCAAGGTCCTATCGTAGCACCTGGGGTGTGGAGCATGTGCTAAGCCTTTCTCAGGGGTGGGGATGAAGGTGCACCGGGCGTGGGAACAATGTCAGGAGTTTACGGGCTTCTTTGGGAAAGGCCCAGGTGCTCTGAGCTGGGGGTCTTGGGCAGGGTGCGGCGTGCTGGGGCAGGACCACACCATGCTCGTGCTCGTGCTCGGCAGTCGGCAGTTTCACCCCTGCGATTCCCTTTCATCCCAGGAAACCTGGCTTTATTCGTGCGAGATAAAGATCAGCCACTCAACCTATTCCAAACTGCAAGTGATTGAATCCTGGGACGGCTGGCACTGGCTCAGAGCTGACTCGGGCGGGGCCGGGGCCCCATTGATGGCTCCCGTCAGCACAAGCGGAGCCCGGGGTTGAGCGGACATTGTAAGGAAGCTCTAGGTGGACGTTCTGTGAGTGTGTCTTTCTGGGAACAGAGTCCAATGTCCCCAGAAAATCTCCTGGTGAGCTCGCACTGTGTCGCTTTCGTGTCAGGCTTGATGGATTGAAGAGGAGGATTGGTTGTGGTTTCATTGCACCTAAGTTTGTGTTGGAAGCTGTGAACTATGCACAGATGTTTCAGGTATAACCAAATTCCCTTTCTCTTTCTCCAGGTCGAGTTTCTGGCCATTGCTACAGAGCTATAAGCTGCCGGGTCTAAGAGAGGCCTTCCCAGCCCTGTTTTACTCTGTCCCCTACTCTGCTCCACCCCGGGAGTTCCAGTTAGCTCTCTGAGCATCGACATAAAATGAGAAGATTCCCATTTAGTCCATTTTAACTTTAAAATACATGTATTCATTCTCTGAAGACTTGGCTGTCTGAAAAATCTGCCCTGGGGCCATCATCAGAAACGTGGGCACAGATCAGTGCACCAGGACTCAGGGAGCCGTCGTGCTGGTGGGAAGTTGGAAACAACCGAACTGCTCAACAGTGGGGGATGGTGACTTCTGGCCAAACCACAGGAAGGAATGGGCCATTGTGCAACCCCGGGAGGAACTGTTTTCCAGGACAAAAGGACATGGGAAACGTCTCATGGTTAGAAACGGGATGATTAAAAACTGCCTTCTAAGCTGTAAGTAATGAAGGGAGTTTATGTAATAACATCTCAAGTGTGGAGAGAAAGAGTTAGAAATTGAACGGAACTGTGCTGGAACAGTAACGGTAATTATCTCTGGGTAGTGGGATTTTATTTTCTTTCTTATATCTTTATTTTCGGAATTTCCACTTCAGCAACCTTTACCTCAGATAATCATCAGAGAGAAAAATGTTATTTTTAAAAGAATGAGTCTCTGCGAATGGTTAGACTCTGATTTCTCCTTCCACTCTAGTTGATTGCCCTTTAATTTCCAGCAGGAACATCCTACTCTCACAAAGGATAAGAGTATTCTTCATTCTGTTTTCTGGGGCAAGGACAGAACGTGTACTCCATAATGCAGGGAGTAGGGGGAGATGACATTAAGTCAACACAGAGGGAAGACATTCGCAGCTGAAGGAGGCACAAAGACGGGTTTTGGGAGCATGGGCACGTCCCTGATCCCTGGCTCCGGAAAGATGCGGAAACACGAAGTGCATAAAGCAAAATGCCAGCTAGAAGAAAAGATAAATCTACTTAGATCTTCAAAAGCACAGAAACAAGATTTTATCTGTTTCTTGGTAAACTTGTTCCCTTTTCCCTCCTCCCCCTCCTGTTGTTGAAACGAGAACAAGCTGCGGTAGCTTCCAAGGCTAGGTGTCACCAGCAGGTCCCCTGAAGCTGGTTTCCTATCCGCGTTGTTTTGGCTCAGTGTGACCCGCCCGCCCTGGAGGAGAACCCCCACCTCCATGCCCCACCGGGGGCTCCTGTACCGAAGACGAAGATGTGTGTGGTATCGCCTTATTCAGGCCTCACAGCCAACAAGAATAGAGACAGGCTCGTTGATAGAGAGCGGGCTGACAGCTGGGGCGCTGGCAGTTAGGGGGTAGGGGGATGGAGCAAAAAGGAAAAAGGACTCGTGGACATGGACAACAGTGTGGTGATAGCCAGGGGAGGGGGGGTGGTAAGGGGGGTGAATGGTAATGGAAAAAATACAATAAAAAAATAAAGTGGACAGAAAACTATTCCAGCAATGCGGAAAAAAGACTGAAAACAATTTCATAATCATTTTAAAGATCACTTTAAAATGTCTTAAAGAATCCCAGGATCTCCATTAAACCTGCTTTAAAAAAAAAAAAAAAAGACCTCACAGCAACGTTGTGATGAAGGGGCCAGATTTCTCATTACCCCCATTTTACAGAAGGGACAACTGAGGCTCTGGGGGACAGAGCAGCTGGGGCCAGCTCCCCCAGCCGCAAAGGGGGAAGGCACTGTCCTGCATGGGTCACTCTATCTTCTTCCAAATCTTTACGAATCATGCAAATGAGGGCGAAGCCCTGGGTCAAATGGAGAGCCCTCAGGTAAGCATTTACCTGGAAAACAGGTAAAAACACTGATGTTACGAAGCAAGGGACATACTGAGCTTGGCCAACGAGTGGCAAACAAAGATCACCGTGACTGTGCTCCCCAGGCCCGCTGCCAGGCGTGGGTCTGAAGGAGGCGGGAGCCCGTGGAGGCCCCTCCCCGCCACCCCTGCCAACACACGCCTCCGCCAGCAGGGGCCGCAGCTACTGCTCCCTGGCCGCCGCCCTCCACACCCCCAGCCCGCACGTGGGACGGGTTCGGGGGGTGGAACACGCGCCCTCTCCCCCCACCCCTGGGGTTGGCCCAGCAAAAGGCTGTAAATCAAGTGACCGTCACACAGGAGTGTCCTGAAACACAGCCGCGTCCGTCACCCACAGCCACTCGGTCTCCGAAGCTAATCAGCTCAGGGTGCGTCGCTTTGCAGAAGCGGAGACTCTTCCCCTGAAGTGAGAGGGCACTGAGTAACGGGCACATCTCAAAGCGGACTCCCCACTTCCAGAAGATTCCAAGGAAAGGAATCATTACCCCGCCGGCCCAGGGCTCTGGGGGTTCTGGGTCCTGCGGTCGTGGCGGGGTTGCCAGATAAAACACAACACATGCGACGTATGGGACATACACTGAAACGAGTATTTGTCGTTTATCCGAAATTCAAACTTTCCTGGGCATCCTGCCTTGTATTTTATATATCTGGCGACCCCGCCTCCCTCGACGCTATTCACCTTCTTTGATCAAAGGGAACACACAGCTAGCAGAACTCTCTAAGACAGGAGAGGACTTCCACAATGAATCTGATCTCCCTGCTGCCTTGATTAAAACCCTTTAACCATTTCCTGCTGTTCTTTGCCCAGCTCTGAGTGAGCATGAAATCGATGCACCGAGGACTAGTTAAAAGATAGGTTGTTGAAATTCTTCTAGGATTTCATACTCTGGGGTGGGCCCGAGAATTTGCATTCCTAACAAGTTCCCAGGGGATGCGGACCGTCCAACATCCTCCACGTCCGTGCCCCCTGCGGCCCTCTGTGGTCCTGGCAACCCCTGCGGCTCATCCCACACGACCCTCCCTCGCTCACTAGGCCTCCCTGCACATCCTCAAGAAAACTCTTCCCCAGGCCCCGCAGGGCCTTTCCGCGCACTGTCCCCTGCCGTGCCCTTTGCCCCGCCCCGTCCCCACGACCGTAGGAGGGAGGTAGAATGAGGCCTCCCCTTCCACAGGTGTGGAAACGGGGATCTGGAGGCCCTAGGTCACTGGCCCAAGGTCAGATGGTCGATAAGAGGTGGAGTTGGGGGCTAGAATTTCAATCTTCCTGTCTCACGGTCTGCCACTCTGGTGCCTTGCAGACTGGTGGGAACTTCTATTTCAAGCCGCTCTTGAATCGATTTGGTGAGATTGCTACTTGTTAGCTTTTTGTTTGCCCTCAAACCAAGCCCTTGGAGATTTGGTACTCTGAGTTTGGGGAAACAAGTTCAAGTTCACCATTTTGACACCCTTCAAGACTTAGCTCACATGCCCTGTCACCGTCTCCATATTGTGTGAGTGCAGAAGTGCTAGTCTCCCGACCCCCAGACACACCCCCCCCCCGACACATGCCCAGAAGCCTGGCATTTAAAACTTGCTACGGCACCTGAAAGCACGTTCCCTGAATCTTTCCCCCATGATCTGATGATGTCAACTTCCTATCGTCTTCTAGAAAATAGTTCAGTTCTGGGCATCTGCCCGTGAAAGTGGGGCGGGCACCTGGGTCTAGGTGGTGAGTGGAAGCCAGGTCTTCAAGGCAGCTGAGACTTCCTCTGGGCCTGCGGCCGTCTTTGGGCTGTCTTGGTTCCCAGAAGCCCTGGTTTTACCTTCCTGTTTCAATTCATTCATTCATTCATCCATTCGTTCAACACGCACTCACTGAGCATCCCAGGTGCCATTCTGAAGCCGGGGCCCCGTGGTGAACAAAAAGAGACGTGGCCTCAGGCCCCGTGGTCCCGGTAACCTCATCACCCAGACACAGGAGCCGGTCGCTTAGACTGTGCTCAGAGCCGTCCAGGAGGGCCCTATGGGGTGAATGCCAGAGTCACCTCCAGGCTGGCGGGCTCGGGAAGAAGCAAGGCATGAGCTGAAATCCGGGTGCAGGTAGCAGTTAGCCAGGTAAAGAGAAGCCGGAGCTCACCAGGCGAGGTCCTCAGACCAGGGAGCCCTCTCGAGCCTGGAACGACACCCCTGCCACCCCTTCACCTGGAGTGCTCCCCCATCCGCCGCACCGCCCCCACCCCACGGCCCCGTCACACGCGTTACCAGCCCCTTGAGGGTGTGTTACCAGCCGGAGGCTACCGGTGCAATGACAAATGAATGTCTGCTCCATGAGGATGGGACTGGGTTGCTTCTGCTCTGTGCCTCCCGTCTCCGCCCTGGGCCCAGACCCTGCGGCCCTGGGTCTGGCCCGAGCGAATGAAGGCCACCGTTTGTCCAGATGGGGACAGCGCCAGCACCACCGGGCAGGTTCGGGTTCCAGACCAAGAGCCCGTCTACCAAAAGGTCCCACTGAATGGATGTGTTTTTTGTTTGCGGTTTTTCCATTTGTTTTTATTTTCCTAAAAGCCACTTATGGAGTGGTGTTAGGTCTGGGTTGCTTATTTCGTGGTGGTTTGGGTTCATGTCTGGTGGGGAGTGAAGACAAAAGTTTTCGGTCTCCCCCAGGAGTATAGCTGAAGGGCGTCTCCCCTGTGTCCTTGGCAAAAGCGCCCGCATTCATCTCGAGAGGGGCACAGGCCTCTTTTCATATCATAAGCTCTCAACTGCCCACCCCCCACCCCCACCACTTACTTTTTAACCTGAAAAACAAGACCTGAGTTTGACTCTTCAAAAATGTTTGATGCTATCTCTTCCCTGCAGCTCCAAATTGCAACAGGGGCTGGGCTGCCCTTTGCAGCAGCGAGAGCCTGGAAGGGGGAGGGGTGGACTCGTGGGAAGAGCAGGATCTTGAGGGTCCTTGTTCCTAGACTCCAGAGGCATGTAATTTCCCCACAAGGAAGGAAAGTTGGGCAAAGAAGGGGCAAGCTCACCGAGGACACGTGACACAGTGCGAGCACAAACCCAGCGCCCCCAGGGCCCACGCCCTCTTTACCAGCTCTCTGATCTGCCCCCTTCATTCCAACTTCACTGCTGCGAGGCCAGACTTCTGACCACCAGGCCTAGTGACCCTGGGGCAGGATAATTATCTGCTGTGGGGGACAGCACTGGGCATGGTAGGCTGTCTGCAGCATCTCTGGCCTCCACCCACCAGTTGCCAGTTGCTTCCCCTCCACCCCCCAATTCTGGCAACCAAAAATGTCTCCAGACATTGCCAAATGTCCCCTGGGTGGGGAGTACCAAGTTGTTCCTGGATGGGCACCACTGGCTCAGTCCGAGCTCTCACCGGCTCTGTCCTGCTTCTCTCCTCCCTGGCCACCCAGCTGCCGCCACCACAGCTGCCCCTGGAAGCTCGGAACACTTGTTCCCGGATGGCAGACAGCGGCACTGGGCCTGTACCCTCAGGGCCTGTGACGCCGCCGAGGACAGAGCGGGTGCTCCACCGGTCCTCATTGAGTGATGGCAGGGGCTCCTGTGGGTACATGTGGTGTCCTTTCTCCTCTGGGTCTGCACTCAGCTCCACAGACCCTGGGCTTCTCTGTTGTAGCAGCTGAAGCCATCCTCCCCCAGAGCAGCGGTGAGTCCTGGACAACCTGCATTGTGACGAGTGGCCTTGTCCCTCCCATTTTACAGACAGAGAAATCGATCCTGGGGTCGGTCCAAACCACCTTCCCAGCACCTTCAGTCAGAGTGCTGGAGCTTTAACACTGGCCGGGCCGACCCCAAAGCAGGAATGGATTTAAAGAAACTTATCTGAAAGAAATCCCCATCACAGGACGCTGATGAAATTATAGCGGGCTTTTTCCGCTGCCACTTTGGGTGACATGTGACCAGTCTCGTCATCTCTCCGGGCCTCGGTTTCTCCCTTTCAGACGAGCCAGTCACGGCGATCGCTCTGCACATCCCTGTGGCTCTGAGACGTGAGCATGGCATTTCCCACCCTGCCTTTGTGCTTGGGGCACCCAGATTGGGAGAGCCAGTCCCCCTCCCCGGGGCTGCCATCGGGAGAGGCCTGGGTGAAGGTCTCTGTGAGGGCGTAAAAGGACCCCCCGTGCATGCTCTCTCCTTGCCCATTTGGTTTCAATTCTCCAAGTTCCTCGGCACACTGGGCTGTCCCGATGAGATAAAATCGTGCACATGTAAACTGAGAGCCTGGGAAAGCTTCGGCAGAAAGAGAGCATCTGGAGGTGCTGGCACTGTCCCTCCTGAATCCCCGGATGTGGAGTTACCTGGGCCCAGTGACCGCAGTGGTGGGTGGAGGACCACAAGGGGCGCTCCTTCTGAACCCAGAGACTGTTTTCCAGCCCAGAGCCCCCCGAAAGGGTTGGGATTCTGGAAGCCACAGAGATTTTCGAGGAGACGGGGATGGAGCTGCCCAGACCCTGGTCCAGGTTAAGGACCCGCAGGGCCCACACTCAAACACAGCCAGGGGACAGGCGGCAACTGGGACAGACGCCAGGCCTCCCAGATTCTTCAAACAAAGCCAGGAATTTACATTCTTGTGAGAAGCCTTCCAAGTTTTAAAGGTCAGGATGCCACTAGGGGCCCAACCAAACGCAATGCCTGATCCCAAGGGGTCTGCAGGCTGCCAGGCCGCGCCCCGGCCATCAGTGTCCCTTTGGCCTTCTCCAGCTGACCTTTTTGTTCTGGGGCTTGTATTTTTTAACTTCACGAGTAATTATCACAGACCTGATATGGAGCTAAAAGCATGACAATTCTTAGTTCATTCGGTTCCCATAACAGCCCTACAAAGTGGGAGCTGTTATCATCACCCCTTCAGAGATGGGGAAACTGAGGCACAAAGAGGTTTCTTCCCTTTGCCAGTGTGGTTTGATCCTTGGGGCTTCCCGTTAGGAAAGGCTGGTTTTTCAACTCATTTGTGAGAAGTTCACCGTCATGCCTGCCCTCGAAGGCTCCGCGCTGACTGCCGGTGTGGGCAGAGGCACCGTGCTGAGGGGCCGGGGCCTGGTCACGTTGGTGGCACCGGGACAGGGCAGGGTGGCAGAGAGTTTCGTATCTCGTCCCTGTCCCCGCTGAGCACCTCTGGCAATGTCCAGATGTGCTCTGGTTGTCACAGCTGGGGGTAGGATGCTCCTTGCATCTCGTGGGTGGAGGTCAGGGATGCTGCCGAAACGCCCACAACGCACAGGACAGCACCACCCCCGTCCCAACAGCGAATTGTCCTGCCCTAGTGTCACCATGCCCCAGCTGAGAGACCCTGCTATTGACCAATGACCCTAGCTGTGCTCCTGCCCTACCTGCAGGACCTGGGACAAGCCCTACCCCCCTCTGAGCCTCAGGTGCCTCCACTGTAAGTTGGGCTGGCCTGAGGGTTCTGCGACCCCTAGAGAGGCCCGGTCCAGAGCCCCCAGGGCCGAGCCCAGCGTGTGGTGCGAGCTGTCAGTCAACAACCCTATGCACTTCTCCCTTCTTTGCTGGGTAGTCGGGGCAGAGAGGCCCGCTTCTGTGTCCCACCTTCCCCAAGAGGGAAGGTTTTAAACTAGGATAAAACATGTCACATGCACTGTGGCTGAACACGTTTCTAAAGAGCCATAAATGCTGTGTTTCCCTGATTCTGAGAGGCAGACTTCAATTTAACGAGAGGTCTTGCAGGTGGGGCCCGAGAGGCGATTCCGCAGTAACAACCCACTGACTCCAAGGCGCACCTCGGTCCTGTCTCCAATCAGCGGAGCTCTGCCTTGCGTCTCTGAGCTGGCGGCCGCGTGGTGCTGTGCTCAGAGGAAATCCAAAGCGAATCCTTGAAAAGCCACGTTTGTGCTTCTGCGAGCCTGCGCGTAAGGGCCAAGGGGAGGGTGCTCAGCACATGAAGCGGTAAGAATGTCGAAGAATAAGTGAGAGGAAGTGATTCACAGCCCAGTCTCAGCTCTCTCTGGGAATAATCAAAGCATAGACCAGTGTCCGCTCGGGGCAAAGCAGAGGGAGTCAACTGTCCCCCAAAGCTCCTCAAATGAGGTGAAATCCATAAAGGCGTGAGAAACCGATACATAGAACATTTGCATGGATGGATGGATGGACGGGCAGATGAACGGAGGGATGAACGAGTATCCATGAACAGTGAGACAGAAGCAGATACACAAGTGTACAGAGAGATCTCTTTTCAGGCATAAATAATCCATTGAGGTAAAAAAAAATAATAATAATAATGGTGCCACTCAAATTTGTTCCTGGAGAAGGTCACCCAAAAAGTTTCTTTGCAGAAAATTGCTAATCCCATGGTGATTTCCTGGTTAAGAAAAGGTTAGACAAACACCCCCCAAAACGGGCCCTTTCACTGACGGGAGGCCCAAAGAGATGTTTTTTTCTCCTTTCCTTGCTCAGGTGGCGTCTGGAGAGTCCTCCTTGGCATCAGTGAGATGCGAAGCCTTCAGCCCTTTCTCTGTTCACACCCCCTGTAACCGGCCCTGCCCCCCCGCAGCAGGGTCCCTCTCAGCAGAGGCGGCAGGTGGCCTCCAAACCCCTGCCTTTCCTGGTCTTGCTGCTGGGTCGCCAGCTTGCGGTGGAAAGCCAGAACTGACTGCCCTGCACCTATTCTTCTCTGTTTCTAGTCAAAAGTGCAATAATTGTCTTCGGGATGTCCCTCCCCCGTTCTTAGCTCACAGCTATGGGGGTGTCCTGAGACTTCTCTGATGGGTTCAGAGTCACCCAATGACCCAATGAGTGAGTCACCCAGTTAGTGTCAATAATGCATGCTGAGGTGATTGCCGAAGCTGAAAACATTCTCCGCCACTGCATGGTAATGAGGATGTGATACCCGGAGCTTCTGCAGCCCTTTTGTGAACAAGGGTTTCAATCCCGGTGTTGTTGTTTGACTCTGGAATTAAGCGGCATCTGATCCCAGTGAGGGAGCCCGCATTTTGTTTTTCAGTTAAGCCAGCTCATGGAGTTTCCCATCATTGGCAGTCGGTGACAGGCACTACTAGTTGCTCAGGAACACCCAAGCTCTCCCCTATCTCATCTACCCCAGAGAAGATAAAACCCTACCCCAGGCTCAGGGGAAAATCTTGATCACCTCAGCCAATTGTTGTGATCCCATCCCACTGAGCAGTGGTGGCTTCAGGTGTGGGCACCAGGTGCACTTCTGGCCAGTGCGGCGTGAAGCGGGGCTGGCCGAGGGCTCCCGGGAAACCCACTGTTCTTCTCCACAGGCACTCGACCTCCAAGGCACAACGAATGTTAACCTTGTTTATATCCTTGCATGTTTTACTCTATGCATATACATTCGCTATTAAAATTCTTCAGAAACGCATAATGTTTTAAACTTTGTCCAGTAAATCTATTGCGAGCAGCTTTCCAGCTCAGTGAATGCATTTTTAAAGAATACAGAGTCAGAAGTGCCAGCTTCAGAGCCAGACAGGGGTCGTGTCCTGGGTCTGCCCCGCCGGCTCGGTGGCCTTGAGTGAGTCATGTAATCTCTCAGCACCTTGGTTGACCTCGGCATCTGGAAATAGGGACATTTGTGGTTATCTCCATCACAGCGCAGTTGGGTGGATTACATATGATACCGTCTGTTCAGGACTTAGCATGTTGACCAGACATCCATACACGGTGGTTACCACTGTTGGTTCTGCAACACCGTTTTCACGGCTACAGGTATTTCATTACGTGGTTGCGCCCTGGTTTGCTCATTCAACCCTTCGTTACCGGACATTGGAACCCGTGTTTGTTTTTAAATTAACAATGCTGCGGTGAAAACCCCTAGACCAAACACTACAACAAGAAGTAGTGTCTGGGGCTCTACCTTCCAATGGAGGGGCCACTGTTGCAGAAGACGGATTTGCCTAGAGGGTCTCAAGCTAAGCCAGGCCCGTCGCCACCCGCCCGCCCCACCCCTCCAACCAGGTCTGTTGTCATCTCCTCAACAGAATCTGGCCATAAGGTCTTTTTCTTTCATTCCTTCTAGGTCAACTTCAGCTCCCTGTGGGAGACCGCAGCAGCAAAGCCAAGCCCTGCCTGTGTGCTTGCTCGAATTTTCTTCTGTGACTCACTGTAGGCTGCAGGTAGCTGGACCAAAACAACATACTCCCCAGAGAGGGAACGCAGGTACCCGGAGGGCTATGCCCCGGGACGTTCCTTGGGGTTTCTGAATGTGCAACAGGACCGGACTTCTTAGCTCACCTCTTACAGACCATGTAAAAAATTTTTCTGTTGTGGCAAAACATAAACAACATAAAATTTGCTGCTTAATTCAGTGGCATTAATTAAATTTGCAATGTTGTGCTGCAATCACCCCGAAGATTTCCAAAACTTTTTCATTGCCCCAAACGGAAATGGTGCCTGTTAGACAGTAACTCCCTGCCCTCTCCACGCTCCACCCCCAGCCCCTGGGAATTCTAATCTACCTTTCGTATTTATGAATTGTCCTACTCTATATATTTCATATAAGTGAAGTCATATAATAACTGTCCTTTGTGTCTGGTTTATTTCACTTAGCATAGTGATTTCAAGATTCAGCCGCGGTGTAGCACGTCTCAGAACCCCACTGCTTTTCATGGCAGGCTGACACTCCATTTCCTAGATGTACCACCTTTGTGGGTTATTTCTACCTTTTGGCCATTGTGAATAACGCTGCAGTGAACATGGGTGTGCAAGTATCTGTTTGAGCCTGCTTTTCTTCTCTTTCCTTTTTTTGGGGGGTGGCACATACGTAGGAGTGGACTTGCTGGGCCGTACGGTATTTCTATTCTATGTTTAAGTGCGGAGGAACTGCCAAACTGTTGCCCACAGGAGCTGCACAGTTTTTGCATTCCCACCAGCAATGCACCAGAATCCCAATTTAACCAAACCCTCATCAACACGTATTTTCCCTTCTTAAAAAAAAATGATGGCCGCCCTAATGGGCGTGAAGTGGTGTCTCATTACAGGTTTGGTTTGCATTTCCCTAATGACTAATGATATTGAAAATATTTTCAGGTGCCAACTGGCCATTTGCATATCTTCTTTGGAGAAATGCCTGTTCGAGTTCTCTGCCCATTTTAAAAATTCAGTTGTTCGTCTTTTTGCTGTTGGGTTGTAGGAGTTCTTTAAGTGTTCTGGATAAGAAACCCTCATGAGATATCTGAGCTGTAAATATTTTCTCTTGTTCTGTGGGTTGTTTCATTTTATTAGTAATGTCCTTCTAGGCATAAAAGTTTTTAATGTTGCTAAATCCAATGTATGTATTTTTCTTCTGTTGACCATGCTTTTGGTGTCAAACCTAAATATGTATTGATAAATCGTCCAAGGTGGGCGATCACTTCAAATTACTAAATATTACTTGTCTCTCAAGCTTCATTATAAATCCCTTGTAGACAAGGATGATGAGTCAGTCCCTTGCTATCCTATCCTACCCAGCAGACTGAACTGGTCAGTAGGTAGATAGGTCATTTTATGTACGTACATATGTATGGATTTAGTCAGTTCTGCAAATTTTTCTATTCCCCTTCTTTGGCCACTGTCACCAGGTCACAGGCGCCGTTCCAAGACTCAGGCTGGCCATAGCAGCCCATGCCTCTGACATTAGTGATTGGTCCAGTGGGGTGTCATGTAACCCAAGCAACCAATGAGAACTTCTCTGGGACTGATGGACATTTGCTGGGAGAAAGAATTCTGTCTCCACGGAAGCTGGCAAGTAGGCGGCTGCATTCTCAGCCACAGGAAGTCTGGGCTGGAGGCGGGAATGAGGCAGAGAAGCGAGGCAGGTTGAGACCAGCAGGGATGAGAGCTAGCCAGAGGGAGCGGGGAATCCCCTGCCCCAGTCCCAAAGGCCCCGGCTCCTTCAGCTTACCCTTGGATCATGGGCGTGTGCTCCAGGACTCCTCCACTGACGCAGCCAGTCCTCTTTCCTTCAGTTCTCCACTGATGGATTTTGGTCACCTGCAAATAAAACCACCATGAAGGGTCCCTGCAGCCCCAGCCCCTCGTTCTGATTTGTCAGCACCCGAATCCATCTCAGTTCCCACCTCCCTCAAGCCCTCACCATTCTGCATCTTTTGCCCACACCCGCGTCTCCAAATCTAACTTCCAGACTCAGTCTACGCAACTCCTTGGCGTAGCCCCGCCCTGCCCCTCCCTCCAACTCCCTGGGCAAAGTGGGCAGATTTCCTCCCTGGACCCTAGCCTCACCCTATAACACCTCGGTGTTCCCATTTTGCTCACACGCCTCTTCCCACGGGACCATGGGTTTTTTGCAGGATCTCAGCAGGTACCAGCCAAACAGCTACATTGGGGTTCACCACCGGACGGGCACCACCAATCCTGGGCTCCACCAGTTACCTGCTATGTGACCTTTGGGCATGTAATGAACTGTGTGTTGCCTCATTTGTAAAACAGGTCCGTGATAATGGCGGTTCCTCCCTGAGACTGCGTGGGGGTTCAGTGAGGTGTGCTTCCTACAGGGCTCTGTTATAAGGACTCTCTTGCATCTCTGTCTCTTCCTGCCTCTCCAAGCTGCTCCCCTCAATTTCTCGTGACTCATTCTCAATTCGGCTTCTATCGCAGACAAGAAAAGACAGGCTTCGGTGGCCCAGACCCAGGGCAACCTTACAGCAACCTTCTTGACCAATATTTGCATTTGAGTCTGGGGAAGAACTCTGGTTGGCCCACTTGGGCTTCGGACCCACCTCTGGACCAATCACTGTGTCCAAGGAAATGAAACACTCTCATTGGCCAGGTAGCTTCTCTGCCCGCCCTTTAGGTGGGAGATTGATAGGCCAACCTAGACCACAAAGAGCAGGGGGAAGTGGCTATTGCAAGAAAAATAATCTTTCCACTATACTAAGATTCCTTAGTTTAATCTTCCATTACCCTCAGAAATAAGTAACATCATACCTGGTTTATCTAGGAAGATAACGGTTCAAAAAAAAATGTTTAAGAGCCAGGCCCAGGTTTAGGAAAAGCTCCTCCCTCCTCCCTGCCCATCCTTCTTTGCGCCCCATCATCTCCTTGAGCTGGCTTCTCACCCGCCCCTGCTCCCGCATCAGATCAGCCGGGGGAGAGACGGCTCTTCTCTGCTGGAGCCTGGTTTCACGTCAGATTTGGGGGTGATGCTGAGGGGGGTGACTCTGTGAAAGAAGCCACAGGCACGAGTATACAGGAGCTGGGCAGGGCTGCTGAGGACAAGGACATCGTGGCCATCAGGCACCCACAGGGTCACCAGGAGTTGGAGCCCTCTCCATGGCATGCAACCACCATTTCGGTTCTGGTCCCCTGTGCTCGTTACACCTGCGTGCGTGTCACACCTGTGCGTGCTACACCTGCGCCGGCCCCACTCTTCCAGTCTCCTGTGCTTGTAACACCTGGGTGTGCTATACCGATGCTTGTTTTAGCTGTGCTGTCCCGCCGCCCCAGCCTCCTGTTCTGGTGATACCTTCCTGTCTTCAGAAGGACAAGTGCCCAGGGATCCTTCCCTGGGGGCCAGTGGCTGGGGAGTTGAGAGCACAGGTTCTGGGATATCCACAACGAAGATCACATCTCAGCTTTGCAAATACCAACTATATGACCCAAATCAAGTTCAGGGCCTCCTCTGGGCCTCAATTTCTCCCCCTCCACGGGTGGACAAACAATCGTGTCCCTCTCCCAGGGTTTGGTGACTAACCAATGGGATGGTGGATACAGAGGTTTGGCGGGACACTCAGTTGTCCAGGTCTTTCCAAGGCCCTGGGAAGGGCCCCTCCCTCTCGTCTCTCAGGTCTGTGTTTTATATAAAACCTGTGAATGTTCACTAAAGCTTTCCACTCTGAGTCCCCTCACCACACACACCCTTGTGTCAGGCAACTCTGAGGACGGCACACCTTCACCTGATACGTTGGTTTGAGTTTGGTAAGCTCTGGCTCTGGGGTTCCAGGGTGATGCGAGTAAGGCGCTCAGGGTGCAAATTTGAGGAGGCGTTCGCAGGACCCTGAGGCCGGGCACCCACCCGCCCCACCTCACTCCTGCCCTAGGGGCTCTCCCACCCTTCCTCCTTCCATTTTCTTTCTACCGCACTGAGAAATAAAGTTACTAACAAGGAAATTTCTCGCAATCTCTGTTGTTAGCATCTCCCCTTCCCGAGTCCACGTTGTCATAAGGGCCAGAGCTTCACAAAGAAAGAGCGAAACGTAGGCCCCCCTTCGCCTCCTCTCAATGTCCCTATGTGCCACGTTTGTCATTGAGGCCACATTCATATAAAGAAATCGCTTCGTGCTCTCTGAGGGGTCCCAGGAATCTGGATACTCTCATTTCAGCAGGAAATCTGAGTCTCCAAAAAAAAAAAAAAAAAAAAACCTCAGTAGAAAATCAAAACTTTCATGTGAAGTTTGAGTGTGACTGGAAGCATTTAATTCATTTAAAAATAGACATGGAAATGTAAGCCGGGTGTTTTCCTCCCGCCGTCAGGCGCTCTCTGCTCCTCTGACTGGCTCATTAACAAATTAACATGTTGTGATGGTGCCGTGAGAAGTTGCAACAGAACCGTCGCAGCCCGAGTCCCGAGGCTCCGCGGGCCTGCTTCCCGAACGCTTTCAGAGCGTACAAATTGGATGCTTTTCATAAACGCTAGATAATTTTAATTAAAATTTGCCCTACAGCTATCCTTCACAGCTTTGAAGTTGCTGGAGTTTTGTCATCTTGGGGTGGTGAACGTTTGCAGTTGATAATGTCAAAATCTGTCCCCATGGAAACCATCTCCTGGCTGCTTCTTCGAGGACAAACTCCAATCTGCTGGAGTTTGGGTTTCAAGGTGGCTCAAGAACTATCATCCATTGAGAGAAGGGGTGTCCTCTGCGGGCAGCGTGGAGATTTGGAGATTGGAACTGGGAGCCACGGAGAATTACTTGCAAAGCTCTCTGACATAGGGGGAGACGTGGCCGCTTTGAGGGTTTAGCTTTTCCTTCATCTACAAAATGAAGAGCAGCATCCTGCGTTGTCCTGCTGAAATGGCTAAGTCACTTGAAGCCCCGAAATTTAGAAGGATGAAGAAAAACATCCTCCTGAGAGCTGTAAGATTGCACCTGAGCTCAGCCCCATGACCAAGGCATGCTGGGAAGGCTTAGGATTTTTTTTTTTTTTTTTTAAAGCAAGCGCATTTGGAAGTCACGTGGAAACAGTAGTCAGGTCCCTGAGGTTGTCGAGGGAGTCACGGGAAAAGTGCTGGTAGCCTGGAGCAAACGATGAGGACCCCCATGACGCTTTCATTGAGAATGCCTTGGAATCTTTGAGGGGTCACACTCCCATCCCCACATCCCCAGAGGGACGACACGACTGGCAGGAAAGTCAGGAGGGCGCCTCCCTTTCTGGGATCTTGGCGGGACCTACGGCGTGGACTCAACTGCTCCCAGATGAAGCGCCCCGCAGCCAAGGCTGCGAACAGGAGGCCCGCTCCGAGGAGGCTCTGCTCCTGCTTTCAGTGAGAGTGTGGGGTAAGAATCGCACTTCCTGCGTCTGCCTGGGGAGGCTTCCCAAGCCACCTGAATGACCCCCGAGGGCAGCCGATGGACGCTCCTCCTTATCATGGGCCACAGGCACAGACAGTAAACCAAGCG
>PVJD01014704.1:0-27946 GCA_004026545.1 Mormoops blainvillei
TGTGAGGGTTAAATAAGAAAATATATGTTTATTTCTCTCATTATCATCATCAGGTTGTGAAGACTGAGAGACATTGTTTGGTAACCTGTCCTTTCAATCTAACAATGTAATGTAAACATTATGCCACATGATTCAGTTTTCTTCTATGATATTTAAGCTGGTGAGATTATATATCATTTTTAATATTTTTAAAATAAAATTTCAATTCTCTACAAAAAGCATGCATTTTATTGTTGTCCCTAGACTTTCTAGCCCCTTATCATGGTATTTACTCTGACTTCAGTGTCACACTGTTTCAATTCCTATGACCTTACAGTAAACGCATATGCATACATCGAACATAAAGCAAAGCCTCTTCAATTTTTTTTCAAAAATTTCTTGTCTATTTGGATAAATATTCTTCCTTCGGGTAAACTTTAGCCATTTTGTTAAGCTTCTAAAACAAAAATCATATCCCTCCGACTTTTATCAGAAAATATATTAAAATTGTAGATTAATGAGGGGAGGAATACTTGACTTCTTTACTAAATTTAATCCTTGTATTCTTTTATTAACCCATATGAAATTTTGTAATTTTTACACCGGGTTTAAACATTCAAGTTTGTTGTGATTTTAAAAACTACTTGATAATCATTAGAGTCCATACCCATTTGCTGAGCACGTCCTGTGTTCCCATCACTGCCTGAGCCTCAATGACCGTCGAAACCAGGCACGACCCCGTCCTTATACACAGGGTTTATGGCTCAGCGGGGGGGAAATGACAGTGATCGGAGTCACACAGAGGATGTAAAATCACAACAGCAGAAGAGCTATGAGCCACGGCAGACTCCGAAGTGGCCTGCTTAGGGGGAGTTTCCCGAGGACAATAACATCAGCTAATACTCATACGGGGGTACCCTGCACAGATGGGCACCCTTCTAATCCCCATTTTAAAGTCAAGGAAAATGAGGCAGAGAGACTAAGTAATTTGCCAAGGTCCCACACGGGAAAAGCAGTGAAGGCGGGGCTTGAGCCCAGTCAGGCTGGTTCTGGGGGCTGTGCTGTGAACTGGTGACGGGAGCTCCAGGCATTCATCAGGTGAAGGTCCCTGGAGGCAGGCAGGACTGGAGAGTGGTCCAGGCAGAGATAAGCACCCCTGTACATCTTTTGTCTTAACCAACTAGAGTCGAATATTTTATCTGCCCACGTTATTGGACTCCTAACAGCTCTATTAATGTCTCCATCTACTCCGTGAATGATTATATCATCTACATGTAATTATAACAAGGTCTTTTAAATATTTATACTCATTTGGCATCTTATCATACCAGATAAGACCTCCAAAAAAGTGCTCAATAATACTAGTAACAAAAGGTACTCCTGCATATCCAGGACATTAATATTTTATTTAGTGACCCACAATTTTTCCTCAACTTTTGATGATAAAACTTTTTCCTTTAACATTTATAAACATCAAAACATCCAGTGGGAAGCTTCTGTATGTGGCATGGGTTAAGAGTGGTGTGTTTCATCATATAAAGGAAAGATCTTCCTATTCTTTGTTTTACCAAAAATTTCAAATCAGGAAAGCTAGCTGACTTTATCAAGTGCTTTTGGGTATTTCATTAAGATAATCGAGATTTTTCTCCTTAGGCCTATTAAGGTGACTAACCCAATTTTTTAAAAGGTTGAACCACCTTTGCACTTCCAGAATAAACTAACTGACCGGGCAAATTATTCTTTTAATTGTTTGCTGGCTTTTGTTTACAAATATTTTACTCAGGATTTTTATAACTATGTTATAGCTCCCCCCCCCCCCACTCTATTAAGTTCCGGCATCAAAGTTTTTCTCTGTCATGAAAAAAAAAAATAGTTTGTAAGAGCTGTAATTAAAGTTGTCTGGAACAGACTTGTTCTTCAATGTAAAAATATTTAATCTACTATGGTTTCAATTATTTTACAATAATAACTCAAAAAGCTGCATTTAAATAGTACAGATTTTCCACGAAATTAGGAGAAGCCTCCGCTTCCCTCCTTGCTCAGGTCACATAAGTAAAATTTAATGGTGGTTACTGCAGAAATAGTCTCAAGAACACATCACGGAATCTCATCTTTTTCTTCTGTATCATCTTCCTGGGCATCTCTTTCCTGCTTCACATTTTAACTTCATTAGCAGAGATGTCGGCACAGTTGGCCCCTATCCAAAAGGCCCCTGTTCTGCGCGTATCCTGTCACTCGCAATGTACGCCTGCACCTGCTCTCTCATGCGCGGTAGCCTTAGCAGGTTTACCTATTCTACTCCTTTGAAAGAACGAACTCTTGGATGTATTTACCAATTCTATTGGTGATCTGCTTCTCATTCGTTTATTTTGTGTGGGTTCTATTTAATCCTTCCAATTTCCCTTATTCATCGTCTTTTTTCTCAAGTTAAGTATCCAGTCCATTTTTTCCCTTTCTTTTTGGAAGAAGCCACAGAAGGCTTATGCAGGGTCACTGGCCAGTGTGTGAGGGGAGAAGGGTTGGAGACCAGAGCAGGGAGGCCAGGTGGGCAGCGCCGGCCAGTTAAAAAATGGACAGAGTCCAAACAAAGACAGAGGCCACTAGGTTGAAATGGAGGGTCGCAGTCTGAAGAGATACATGAAGTAAAAACGACAGGGCTTTAAGGAAAATTAGATATGGCAGGTGGGAAAAGGTACTGGCTTCTGGTTTGTGGAGCCAGAAAAGGGCTGGTGCCATTACCTGAAACTGGAAGTTTGAGAGGAAGAATGGCTTCTGAGGGAAGAGCTGCCTTTGAGTTTATGTCAAGAGTTTGCCAGTTGAACTGGAAGCTGTCTTGCATGTAGTTAGAAATTCCAGACAGAGATAAGAGCTGTGAATATACATTGGATAATCATAACTTTAGGTTCAACGCACACATGGGGAAATAAGTTCAACATTAACAGGCACGTTCAAGGGCACAACGTGAATCAGCAGCAAAGCCGAGACTTGCCACATCTGCACTTTGGGATACCAAAGGTCCGGGGTATGTTTGCCACCACTCCCTCTGCCAAGGTCGGGAGCTGGTCATAAACTGGTTAGGCACAGCAACGCCACCCAGCCTCTTTCCTCCACACCGCACACACAGCTGACTTTATGAAGAGCAGTTTGTGTGGAGAAACAAGAAACAGGAGACTCTGGAAGTTTTTCTTTACCTCTCCCTTAGCTGCCTAAAAGAACTTCAATGCAGGGTCTGTAGCAGCAGGAAGCAGGCCATTACCAGAGACAGCCAGAGCGTATGGGCCAAGTGTTGTGAACTGAGGGGAAACTTAGCAAGGCCTCTAAGTCCTCTCTGTGCCCCTTTGTTTCTGCATGGCACGGCAAACATTTGCCAGACGTTTGTTCTGCCCATCTCCCTGTGAACTGCCTTCTCTCCCTCTGGAGCCCCAGACCCCTGCCCCTCGCTCCTTAGCTCAGGGTGGCAGAGACGCACCCACTGCCTGGCTGCCTGTGGGCTTCTGTCCTCACAGAGCTCCCACGTGAACAAAATTAAATTCTGTTTTCCTCCTGTTCCTCTGTCCCATGTCAATTTAATTCTTAGACCAGCCAGAAGAACCCAGAAGGGCAGAGGAGAACTGTTCCCCCCACAACAGGGCCGCAGGGGGGAAGGTTCCAGAGGGCCCTGGAGACATGGAGGCGCAGCAGATACACATCTCCTTTGAGGAATTCTGCTGCAACAGGAAGCAGGGCGAGGGGGCAGTGGCTGGAAAGACACAGATGTCTTCGTTGCTTGTTTTCTCGAGCCAGGGCCCATTGTGAGCACGCGGACGCAGGTGGACGACAACAGTCATGCCCCCGCTCAAGGGGAGCGCGTCCAAGGCACAAGCTGCACACGGGCTGACGCCGGGCACCAGGGAAGTGTGGAATTCTCTTCTAACAGCTCCTTCTCAATCAAGTCGGAGGGCATCGCCTTCCAGTGAGGCGAAAAGGTTGCACTGGAAGTGGCATGTATTTGTGACACGTTCGTGTCCGCGAATGAAAACTAACGGCAAGCTTGCAAACAGCAAACCACGGCCAGTCCCTGACGGAAGCCATTATAAGAATTCCACAGCTGCTGGGCTGTGCTCAGCACTCGACCTCGTCACTCTCGTCCTAACAGTGTGCCGGCTTCACCCGGAAACGAGGGTGACTGAGCTTTCCCTACAGACAGGCCAGGGCGCAGGACTCAGGCGCCAGATAGTTCTCGGCAATTCCAGTCTTAGGTGCAGACGAACCTGGGAAGTGCAGGCAGCATTATTCTGGCCAGAAGAGCTACCTGAAGGCCAAGCAGCTGCTGTGTAGCGTCTACCTGCAGGGCCTTTTGCTTTTTATCGCTTTCTGCATTTGTACAACAGCCATGGTTTAGGGCATTGAATATTACATTGCTCCATGGTCCCAGTGGTAAATTTCCTTAAGAATGAAACAACAGGGAAAATTCTCCTCAGGAGAATTTATATGCTCCTTTTATTCTAATAAAGTATTATTCACTGGCACCTGAGATGTGTAAGTTATCAAAAACCAACATGAAAATAGAGGCTGGCTACTGAGAGTTCGATCGTAAAATGAACATATAATCCATTAGACTAGGATCTGCAAAGCCACCTCCAAGACACACGATGGCTTTCCAACAAAGCATGAATGTAATCTGATCAAAGCTGTGCTAACCCACAAAAAAGTATTAACACATGTAAAGAATGTATAACGTCAAAAGAAAAGGAGTTGGACAGCCACACAGAAAGGAAAAAGAGGCATGGAGCAAATTAAGTGGCACCAGTGCAAGAACAGAACAGGGTGGAGGGCGCCGTGGCCAACGAACTGGGCAGCTGGTCTTACCCACAAGGCTGTCACAGAGCCTGGGGCTCTACACCACATGCGAGATGTATCAGGTGCCCGAAAGGGCACCTGCTTTTAAGAGCTGAAGACTTTGTCATAAACCCATACTGGGAAACGTCTACTGGGAAAGCTGGCGTGGAGTTACACACTGATGTGAAAGCATTAGTGACAAGGGGATAGAGAGACACTCAGAACATCCCAACACAGGAGGAAGAGTCACGAGAGATGTCAACCGGTCTTTCGTGGAGAAGAGGCGCCAAGCAGAGGATGGACTGTCTGACACAGGACTCCCAAGGGTCTCAGTAAAGCACGCCAGCACCTGCGCAGCCTGACGTCCACTGCACCGTGCTGGTGTCTAAATCAGAAATAAAGCCGTATCAAGGGTCTCGAATGAATGTAGCATAATGTGGAATGAGACTGTATTAGCAAGCTTAAAAGCAGATGTCACGTCTTGGTTTGGTTTTTTTTCTAGTTACACAAGTTGTTCAGTTTGTGAAAATTCATGGAGCTATATACTTGTATACATTTTTTTCTGTATAAATGTCATATTTCACTAAAGAGTAAAAATTAAAAAGATAACAGAAGGAAAATGTTGGAGAGGATTAATCCAAAATAAATATTAAAATTCTGCTACTTCAATAAATTGTGCGTAGATTCTATGTGCAAGAAAACAAGAACAAACATAAAGATGGCCTCCTTAAAACATCACACTGTGGAAAGGGGAAGCTTTAAAAGTCAGCCAAGTGTTCATGTGATGAAATCAAGCCACGTCTACACATTGCAAACAAGACTTCCTGAAAAGTTTTTACACAGAAAGTGCTCAGCCACCTCCCACTGTCACGTTCCCTGTTGGGCAGGTGCTAAAACGCAGGCCACGTATCTTCTGCCTTCATCCAGAGGGAAAGAAAGTTAACCCTCATCACCTGAGCTGAACATGTCTACCAGTATATAGACCTGTTTAGAGGTAAATGTAATTCTTAATGACAATAGGTCTATATAAAAAAGCTAACGAGTGTGCAAGTACCATAGACTGGCATCTTCTCAGGCTCACGCTACAAAAAGCAACTCCTCAGCCACAGGACTTTCTGAAAGATGCTGCTCAGTTAGCAGAAAAAAGCAGACACCCTCAGGCCAGCGCTGGGCAAGAAAACACCGTACGAATCTCGCCACCACCCTGAGCCTCGCTCTCCACCAGCCACCTTACCCATCAGAAGAGACCTGTCACGAAACTCTGTGACAACAAACAGAAAATCAGGGCCAACGCGAAAAGGTACTGAGAAAAATAATGCTAACAGTCAGGGTTACCACAGTTGCCGTGACTGAGTGTAAAATCTGGTTCTTAACTTCCTGTAGCCAGAACAAAAAAGGAAACAGCTCTCATTATAGAAGTTCCCCTTTACGGATTACAGTGATTTAAGTGCTGCCAGCAATCAGACCGATTTCATTTATTTAAATACCTGACTCCTCAATTAAGAAAGATACCATATATATTGAAAATCTTTAAGTCTTAATGACTTTGTCAAAACACACAGCTAGATTGCTAGTTACTTCTTTAGTTTTCTACAGTTAACTCCCAAATCAGGCCAAGAGACACTAATGCTCTTTCCCCCACAAAGAACTATAGAGAAATAAACTCAAGTCTGGAGTTATTAATTTCAACAAGCTAAAGAAAGTTACTTCAGGTTGGTCCATTACTCACTGAACCTGGAGCACTAAGCATGAGTGACCAGTCAGATGGTGGTAATTTGAAAACTACAACGAAGTACAAGAGGTATCACCAGAACAGACAAAAATCTCTCAAGGAGGTAGTAAAAAAAAAAAAAAAATCACAAAAATTCAGTTCTTGTAAATACTTTTCAAAGAAGAAAAACAAAAGGTTTATTTTGGGGGGTGGGGGCAATTAGACATTAACATATCAGCTCTGTAACACTAAGGTGTCAAATGAAGATATTGCAAAGATCTCTCCAAATCTCACTCAACCCAAGTCCGTGCTGCGTCACCTCACCAGAGGCCTTCCCTGGCCTCCTCTCGAAGTAGCATCCCCACACCCTGTACTCTTCCAGGCCCTTATCACCAGGCCTGAACGCCCAGCCCTCTCCCAGGACCAGCGCACAAGCTGCACTGGCACAGCTCAGTCAGCTGCGCCGTGTCCCCAGGGCCTTAGCACACTGACGGGCACTGAGTGGCACATGGCAGCTTTTCTGTAAAAGAACAAATCCAGTCTAGCCCTAGACGTCAAAATATTAGGGTCAGCGAAGCAGTTTTTCATATACGTAAATATAAAATTCTAGAAGTTATTTAAGAATATAACCAACAAACAATGCTTAAGGGTATAGGACTTTATCTTTAAAGTTAGTAAGAAATGATACTAATATGCAAATATTACTGAGGAGATAAGCCACAAACAGTCGGGACACCAGGTTCAAATCCTGGTTCTGCTCCACCGCATAACCTCTCCTAACTTCTCTTTGCCTCAGTTTCACCTTAGGTAAAATGAGGATAAAAACATGCCTATCTCAGTGTCAGGAGGATTAAATCAGAATGTACGCAGTGTTTACAAGTCGAAAGCTTCTCTTCATTATTTCTTCTCACATTCCAAACTAGTAATAGGGCAAAAGTAACAAGGAAAATTTATTTTTATTTGGAAAATATGTACATTATAGTGTGTGTGTGTTTTTTTAAGAGTAAGGTTATTTTTAACCAGAGAAAAACAGAGAGACAATCAGAAGTTTATGGATATACATGCTTTTCAAATGAAAAGCGCAGTGTTAAAATGTGCTGGAGGGGACCAAGCAGGGGCCCCAGAGGACAGTCCAGCTCAGGCAGAGACCACGGCCCAGGGACCAGCCACACTTGCTGTCTCTGCAGCCAGACCTCAGTGGGGCTCAGCCCACTGACATCCAGCTGCTCCCTGGGCCTGGGTTCCACTTGCTGGTGGTCTGCACAGCGTGGCCACTGCCAGTGCACTATTCAGACGGGCTCCCCACGGCTGTTGTCTTTGGCCCCACAATCGCTGGGGTTCTGTCTTAAAAGGAGCCATACACAGCTCAGCAGCGGCACTCAGATTTAGACCCAGGCAGGCATTGCCTCGCCCACCTGCATCTGAAAGCTGTGGGAAGGCTTCTGGAAGTGGCTGTGCTCCTGTGTCTGCCCTCTGGACAGGGACCGGTGGACAGGGGCAGGCTTGCGGATGCCGGTGGCAGGTAACGGTAGGTGAGGTCAGGTTTGATGCTGAAACGCTGAATAGTCCTGGATCCTGGCACTAATCTAGACCCTTACGTTGATCATAGGTGGGTGGTTAGTTGTAAATCCTGAATCTGTTCCTACCTCTGTTCTTCTTAGGACAGACGGAGGGGAGCTAGGGCAGGTGTCAGGGGCCCAGCTTCTACCCGCCTGTCTAGGATAAGGAGGGAGAAATGACACATTCCAGGAGTCCCCGCCATGCACTCATATACTATAGCCAGTAAAGCCAGGGGGAACAGCCAGAGCCCCAAGTAGTACAAGCAGTTGACTCTGGGAACTATTTACTGGGACTGATGACGACAGTGGCAAAGCCACTTTAGCACCTGTCGGCAGCCTCGGGACACTCATGTCAGCCAGGAGTCTATCTGAAAGACTCATGCCAGTCATCTGCAACAGCACATTTTAAATTCCAAGCTAAGAAAAGAAGAACCACATGGGAGAGATAAAAAGAAAACCGAAGCACTGAAATAAATTATGCTTAAAGCCTCACACTAGTGTTCTTCCTCTGAAGCAGAGAACATCAGATAATGGTTTCCACATGTAAGGGGGTTGGAGCATGGGCAGGATGGTTTCTCCAAATGCCTAGTTCATGAAAATCAACGTTTATCTTCATTTTGGGGGGGAAGCATAATACAAGTTAGAGGTGGCACAACACCGGCATAAGCCTGATGCCACGGAGTAAAATGAGCCTGGACCAATACTATCAATCGATTTCATAATGTAAATTGATTTTTATCTTCCATTGCCTAGAATCTGGGTCTCCTGACGCCAGGGAGCATCAAATGACTATAGGAGGGAAGGGGAAATGAAGACTTATACAGTATATACTATTTGCTAGTAAATACTACAGATGTGCTTTCCTAACTACAACCACTTAGTATTTAAGACAGAGTTTTACATGGAGCCTAACCACTTGGGCTCCTTTCACAGCTGCAGGACCTCAGCAAGGTGATGACTTCATTGGACCTTGGTTTGACCTGAAACAAGGAGCTACCATTCAACGAGGTAGTTATGGGTGTTCTGATAGACGAAGAGAAGAGGCTGTGACAGCAAGCACTCGGTATGTGTGAGCTACTTCTCATTTTCCTCACAGAACTCTTGGGAAGAAAAGAAAACCCTGTAATTAGGTAACAGTGTCTGCAATTTACAGAGGAGGCAATTTTGCAAAGACAGGCAATTAACTTGTTCAGAGTCACGGAAAGTGACAAAGGTAAAAGCCATTCTTTTTCCGGTATACAATGCTGGCCCTGATACACAATAGGTCACATACCTCTCGGAGAGTAGGACTTCCTCAAGGAAGCCAGATTGTGCTAAAAGGAAACCAGAGAGAGTATGCTAATCCTGACATCTCCTCTCAACTAAAAAATACTATTGTCTTCCAGGTACATAATGCTAAAGAACACTGCTGTCGGGTCATAAAAGAAACTTCATAAAAGTGAGTCAGGTGGACCCAGAGCTTTTAAAAGCAAAGCGAGCCTTAAGGCAACTCACGCAAGGAAGGGGAAAGGTTAGGGAGGGAGGGCACTGAAGGGTGAAAATACCCACTACAGAACTTCAAAGCAGAAGCATACACGCGTATCTTGCCCCGATGCGTTTGTCATGACTTACTAAACTGAGGTCAGTGGCGCCCAGTCTTAGTGAATAAGCTGCCCAGATCCACTACGCACACAGCCCTGGCACTTACACGAGGCTCCAGGCCTGCGGGGCCCTTTTTACCTTCTGGGAAACACCTAACAGATCACAGGACAATCTTAAACAACCGGAAGCAAGATAAAACGGGCTTGCTCTCTCGTTCCCTTCTTGCTTCCAGGGGTGGAATTTTCAGAAGCTGTGTTGGATACAAGCCACCAGCCCGGGAAGCCAGGGAACCGGATTTCCAAGCTTAACAGGGGTCAGGTATCCCTGCTCCGGGGATCATCCTCCCCGGTCCCTCGGTGGCTCCCTCGTTCCCACGGCACCTATGGGGGCCGGGGTGGGAACGGGGGCTGCCCCGGTCACCTGCCATCGCCTCCACCACCCTTTCAACAGTTGCTAGATCTCCGAGGGGGCCACCCTGGCCCCGAGAGCATGTTGTCAGCTCTTGTCCCTGCTCACGGCCTTCCCCAAAGAGGCTATGGGAGGAGGGCGCGCAGCGGCGAGGGTGCGAGCGGCGGGACACCTTGCGGAGCCGGCTCGCACAGGAGCACACGCCACGGCCGCCGTCGGAGAGGGCCGGGCGGCCCGCACGTCGGCCCCGGGGCTCGCAGCCCCTACGGCCCCGCCAGCCCCGCGGCGACCCGGACGCCCGCCGGCCGCCGCCGCCCACTCACCGCCGCACTCGGACGAGTACTGGTCCCCCCAGTCCCCGGACTGCGGGCTGCAGCCGCCGCCCGCCGGGGCCTCCTGCTGCTGCCGGTGCTGCAGCTCCTGCTTGAGCAGAGACAGCGGCGTGTAGTGTTCGGTGGCCAGGGCGCCCGGGCGCGACCCGGCGGGCAGGACCCCCAGCAGCAGCAGCACCAGGACGCGCCGAGCGGCGCCCGCGGCGGCCACAGCGCCGCCCCAGCAGCAGCAGCAACAGCAGCAACAGCAGCCGGCAGGTGCCATCTTTCCTCAAAGCGCATGTGCGACGGCCCTCGCCGCGCGCAGCGGCCTCCCGGACTTAACCCGCGGCTGACAGGTGGGCCGTGGAAAAGGGGCGGAGAGAGAAAAAGCCGTATTGCCTGCTGGGAGTTGTAGTCCTGGAGGGCCCAGCCTCGAGGCTCTTTTTAGGAGTTGAGACTACGAATTCCAGCAAGCACCGTGGGACGCAGAGTTTCCGGCCTGGCGTCTGACGTCTCCTCCACTCTGAATCGGAAGTTCTGGGCCTCAGTTGCGTAGAAATGGACGCTGGTGGGCGGGATGGGCTGCGGCCCCGCAACGGGAATCCGGAGGGGGCGACAGCGGGAAAGGGGAACACCGAAGAGGGGTCAGCGACTCCTGCTGCCGCTGCCTCGGCCTCCTGCCAATACAGGTGTATCGAATGTAACCAAGAGGCCAAGGAGTTGTACCGAGACTATAACCATGGCGTGCTGAAGATAACCATCTGCGTGAGTTGTCAGGCGTGGGGTGTCCTTGGAAAAAAAGTGGCGTGGCTAGATTTGGGTACCAATCTGTACCAGCTTTTTAGGATGAAAAAATCGAGTTTCAGGGTCTTCTAGTACAGTCTTCACATGGATGCTTGACAGACCCGCCCTAGGTCTGTCAAACCTTCGCATGAACACCTGTAGTGATAGAACTCACTACCGTACACTGCTTTTCTCACATCGGTCATGTTTGCTGCTGAGACCTAACCCGGTGAACGGATCCTCGGGCGGAAATGGATGTGGGTGTTGTACAGAGAAATGTAAACATCGGATTAGGCTGACATTTGGGTTCACACAAAAGCTATTTTATTTTTAGATATTCTCCCATTGATAGACAAGTATTACCATTCTTAGACTCCACAATCCATGTTAAATGCTCATGAAATACATTTTTTCAGGGTTCATCCATTGTGCTTATTGCATGTACAGTGTTGTGTACAAAGCACTATGCTAGAAGTTGGAATACAAAAACCAAAAATGAGGAGGTAAAAATTCTGCTTTCACGGTGTTCAGAGTCTTTTTATAGAGAGGAACCGTATATTTAGAAAGTCACAAAACTGGAGGCACTAGCAAAGAACCTGTCACATAATAGGCAGTCAGTATGTTCTTGTCCTGTTTCTGATGTCCTGCGGATTAGGCAGGAAAAGGCCTGCAGTTATATACAAGGGAGTAGACAAAGTGTGAATATGTACCTATTTATTGTCCATTGGTATAATCACTCAGGCGCATGCACCCCCAATTTGTTCCTCTCGCAAATGGTTTCCCCTCGCTTGGAAAAATTTCATCCCTGGTTAAATGTGTCCAACACACACGTTTAATAGGAATTGCCGAGAGCCCACGAAGCCTTGATTTGGATAACCTAGAACTAGGCTACACTACCCAGCTCTGTACACAGAGCCCGGCATTCTCCAGTGAGTCTCCTGTAGCAGACACATTCTCAGTGGTGGAATGGAGGGAAAAACGGCTTCTCTTGGAGTCTGCTGCCCCAGGATTGCTGGCACTGTGCCACATTCTTTACCCACTTGTAGCTCTCAGAAGCCCTGGGGTTGCTTTTCTGAACCCTTTTCTCCATGTTTCAAGAAACAGAAAGTTGGGGACCCTTTGGCCAGCAGGCAACAATTTATCAATGAAAATGCATTATAAATTTACGATTCCTACAAGTTGAAAGTACAATTTTTCCAGGATACTTTTCTGCTAAAATCAGTCTTTAAATCCAATATCCTTTTAGCTTCTTAAATATGAAATTAAAAGATTAATATTTCTAGCCTAGAAGATTACATTGAGTCATTTCTGAAACCATGTCTTGAATAGATGAACAGTTTGCATCTGAATGGAACTTTATGTAAATAAATGCCGAAATGGTCTTATTACCATAGGAGTTCAAAACAGACTGCTGTTTTGAAATCCTTTAAGATTTTAGAATGTATGAATTTGCGGGTTCTAATATTATTTTGCGTTATTTCAGAAATCCTGCCAGAAACCTGTAGACAAATATATCGAGTACGATCCTGTTATAATTTTGATTAATGCTGTTTTATGCAAAGCCCAGGCCTACAGGCATATTCTTTTCAACACTAAAATAAATGTAAGTTGTGATAATTTTTTTATTTTCTAATTTTACTCAATGATGCTTTTGTATTTTAAAAGAATAATAATAATTTTGAACAAAATTAACATTTTGCTGAAAAAGAAATCCTAATGATGGTAAGTTTTTACTTGACAATGTGTAGAAATTTCTAGGAATAAGCATTGATTTTTTTTTTAAAGTGCACAATGTTTAGTGACTATTTAAGAATGTGGTCTCTGGTAGGAAACTGACAAGCCAAAATCTGAATTGCTTTTTGTAGATCACCTTTGGAAACAGACACCAATTATTTTTACAATAAAGTTAAATATATCCAGGGAGGGAGGGAATTACACCTGTAGGAAATAATCAAACATTACAAGAAAAATATTTTAAAATATAATTTATTGCATTTTATACTCTACTCTTGAAGGAATGCGTGAGATGAATAACAACATTGAACTTAATCAGAAAAGTCTTAATTTATAAAGCTGGATTTTTCAAAATATATATTTAGTGTATTGAGTTGTGCACTCATTAATAGTTTGGGTTGAACTGACAGATAAAATATAGGACACCCAATTAAATTTGAAAATCAGAGAAACAACAAGTAATTTTTAGCCTATGTCCCAAATATTCATGGAACATACGCATACAAAAAAAAATTTGTTGTTCATCAGAGACTCACATTCAGTTGGGTGTTCTGTGTTTTTACTTGCTAAACCTGGCAACCCTAAATTTGGGCTAACATGGACAGTGACAGTGAAATATATTTATTCCTGTGCTCCTCCCCAAGTTAAATAACCAGGGCAGTTTTTAAATTACTAGAGCATTGATGCTCAAAAATCACTACACTTCGGAATGACCTGCAAGGGAGGGAGGGAGCCATGGTTAATGCTTCCAAGTGAAAGCCTCAACCAAAACCAGTTAAATCAGAATCTCTGGGGGTGGGATCCAGGCATGAGTACTTCACAAAACTCCCGGGCGATTCCACGCTGCAGCCTGGAGAGCCAGCATGTGTGGGCTCGAGCTGACCCTGACACCTGTTCCAGGACTGCGGTGGGTGTGCAAGCACCATTTCTGCTCTGTCTTGATAAAGTGCAACCCAGAGAGAAGTAGACAGGAAAAAAACCAATTCTCGTTGCCTAGTATTTTCTGTTTTTGCTAAAATTTTACACCCTTCAGAATTTCCAGCTGATTTGCACCTTTTACTTGCAGACAGCAAGTAAAAGACATTTCGATATGTTAATTTATACGCATCCAGCCTAGGGGCATTTTTAAAAAATCCATGCTCAGACTAACAGTTTCTTATGCGGTATCATGGAATCTTCAGATTAAATCTTTTCTCTTTCACTACTCCCGCCTACCCAGAAGTCACATAAATTCTGTGCTTGATTCCATCTATAGGGCAAATGTTGAAAATTTAACGAAGGGTGAACTTTTTAAAGCTGTGATTCTTAAGTAGGGGTGCACATTTAACTCCCCCTTCCCTCCGGAACTGTTTCAAAGTATGCATGTCTAGAACGTACTTTCAAAGACTCTGGATCAGGATTGGGACCTAGGCATTAGTATTTTGAAAAAATCTCCCCATGCGATTCTAATGAAGACATTGCTAATTAAGAACCACTGGTTTACAGATTGAATACAAGTACTCACTTAAATGGGCAATTCGGAATTTGAAAAGCTACTAGATGGGACGTTTTTCAAAACCACAAATACTGTATATACTATGTCTGTACCTATCAGTATAAAGTACAATTAATTCTTCACCTAATTGAGTGGCAATGTCTTTTTGAGTACCAGATTCATGGGAAACTCTGCATATTTTGTTTGCTTTGTGAAGCATATCTGAGGTGGTGGCAGCTTCAAGATTCAAGCCAGAACACTGATCCCGATGACTTTATCAGATATGCTAAAGAGTGGGATTTCTACAGAATGTTTGCAATTGCTTTTCTAGGTAGGAACAAGCCCTGCTTTCTGTTCTTAGTTAACTAATATTTGTCCTTGTGATTAAAAATAAGGCGTATGGTAAGTTAGTATAGGACTTAAGACTTAATTTTCAGTTCCACCACCAGCCTGCTAAGTGAGTTTGTCTAAATTATCTGCTTTCTTACTTTTTTATTTGTTACCACACCTGTGGTATGGAAATACCATCAGATTAAATGGTCTTTATCCATCAGATAGATATTATCAGGTTAAAGAGTTTCACAAAATATTTTGAGACATAATATTGTTGATAAAATCCTTAAATTTAGGTACTAATTTTCCCATTTGAAAATGACTTGGGCCCCATCTTTATTAAAACAGATTGGTACTTGCCAGGCATTACCCAATATAATGTACTAATGCATCGTAAGGAAAAGTTGTTAAGTTCAGGAATTGCTGTGCTTCAGAATTTGAATTTGTGGCTCAGGTCAGAATTGTGTTGTATTAATTTCTGTGACTATTATTGTATTACTTACTGGTTTCTGTGCTCTCTGCCTCTAAAGTTCTTTGATTATTATGAAACATCCATTCCAATGTCATATTTCTGGACCATGTGTCCTCTTTTTTTTTTTTCTATCTGCCGTCACTCCCTTGGTCCCCTTATCCAGCCCTGAGGTTTTAAAATTCATCTATATGCTGAGAATTCCCAAATGTACATAGTAGTATTAAAAATATCCTTAAACATATTACATTAGCCAAGAACTAGAACCTAATATAATTTTCAGCTTTAAAGCAAAGCCACTTAAAATTTCTAAAAGTAAACTGTTTTGTGGACTTTGTCGTTGAATACTTTCTGGGAGGATAAGGAATTGCACTCAGACTTGGTTAAAATCAGTAAGGGACGCTTTTAATGCAGGTGGCAGAGCATTCAAACTCTCGTGGGTAATAGGCGCTCAGTAAAAACTGGGAGAATGGATGAAGAAAAATGTCTTCCTGTGTAATTGCTAGGATGGGCCCATCTTTCAGATTTAAAACCCTCCGTTCTTCTGTTTATTCTTCCCGTGGGGATCTAGCACTTAAGATGGTCTAACAGAACCGCACTTCCAAGAAGAAACTTCAGAACATTGATGATTACCGTTCATATAGAGTTACATTTTCTTCAGTGGATGGTGAAATACTTCATGAAAGAATAGTTGAAATGTATTTCTGAACTTATACCAGAAGGATTTGACACAAAAGGGGGGGGAAAAAAGAAGAAGAGGAAGGGGAAAATAATTGATCTTGGTAAAGTGTTTCTTAAGAAGTCAACCAATACATTGCATTTTGGGTTGTGGTTTATTTGTTTTGGTGGGGATATGGTTTTTTTTGGGTAGGGACATTCATATTTTTATTTCCCATTTCCTTTGTAGAACAAGCCGCCTTTTTAACTGGCATTTTTACTTTCCTGTGGATAGAACAAACCATCACGACCAAAAAAACACCCAACTTCGTGTTGCTGCTGAAAGCCTTATTGTTATCTGGCTACGGAAAGCTCTTGCTGATCCCAGCCGTCATCTGGGAGCACGAGTACACACTGCTGTGCCTGAGGTTCATCAAAGTCTTTGTCCTCACCTCGAATTTTCAGGCCATTAGAGGTACGTTTGTGTTTGATTCGGTCTCCCCAGCTTTCCACCCGCATGAAAGCTTGTAGCCTTATTTCTGGATCACAGTTTTTATGCAACCTGTTAAACACTGGAAATCTTTGTAGAATAACGACAATGCCTGACATCTCTGTAGTGCTTTGTACGTGGTGTGTTTTGTATTTGTTCAGTTTCACCACACGGTACTCTTTAGTTTTCAGATGCTTTCATACGCATCGTCTCTGTCCTGTGGAGGTAGCAATGCAGCCATTACTACCTGCACTTTATCAGTGATTCGTCCAAATTTACATGGTCAGTGTTGTCAAGCCAGGACAACTCCTATACCAGGGGAGAGCTGAGCCCCTGTGTGTCTTTGTTTGCTCACATATTGTGAGAAGTGCTATTTTAAATGAGCTATTACCTGACACTTTCTATCTTGTCAACTGTAAAACCAAGAGTGTCAGTTTTTTTCCTGCTATTTTCTTTATGACCTTAGAATCTAGATTTTATTTTTCCGTTTCATATTCATGGGAATCTGTCTTGATCTCAGGAGTGTGTGTTATACGCACATGCTTTGGTTCTCTCCAAAGGTGCACAGTTGGGGAAGCAGCAGGAGGTAACAGCACAGATTAATAAGAACAAATAGAAATCTTCTAAAAACAGCTTACAGAACAATTCCATTCCTGCCACATAATTTACATATCACTTAATAACTACAACGTCATGTTCTTAAGCTCTTAAAGAACTTACCAGGTGCCTTTTCTCCTCCAGTGACACTAAATATCACCCGAAAGCTCTCCCTCTGGGCCATCCTGTGTGGCTTACTGATGGAGAGCACCATGGTCTACTTCTTCAGGAGGATGGAGTGGGACCTCGGAAGTGACTGTGTCATCTATGAAGCACAAGACTTCTGAAGGGGGACAAAAGCACCTTAGTGCGCACGCATCCAGACAGGTATCCTTCTCAAATGAGACAGAGGTCGTCATAAATAACTAGGGCCCTGACACAACCATCCCCTGACACCCGATGGCCTCTAGGACGTCAGTACAGTCTCACAGGGTCCTTCATGTTTGTCATCCTCAAAGACATCCACCTCTGTGACTTTCTTGCACCTAGAGCCCTCATCCCATGACTTCTCGAACACCTCCACTCCAACTCACTCCTGCTGGGATCTCAGACTCTGAAGTCTGTCTCACTGACAGCGTCTTCTGCCCTTTCCAACCATTCTGCTCTTTCCCTTCCACCATCCCTGCCTTTTGCTGCCATTTTTACATCTAGTCCCGTGACCTCTAATTTCTGCTTCCGACTTATTTTGCCTTTCTTTTAACCACACCCACAGCCCATAGGCAGTTGCTGAGCTAATCTCCATTAGTCCCTTGAAGTCCATCAGCTTCTTGCCCTTCTGTCAGACGTGACTTGTTAGAGCTGTTTGGACGCGTCTCACCATCTGTTTTCTCTATAAATCCCAGCGAGTGTCGCCTGCTCAGGCCATCCCTGTGTAGGCACAGACCTTCCACTGACCGCTGCCTCGTGGTCACCCCAGCTGAACCTCCCAGCAAGTGGCCTGAAATCTTCCCCGTGCGCCTTACTCCTGGGGCTGCTCTCACTTTGCTGAGGATCGCGGCTGTTGCCAGCTCCTCGAGCTTCCCTCTTCATATCAGAACTTCTCTGACCAGGTGCCTTCCCTCCTCCCGCCCGTCTCGGGGCTGCGCTCAGCTTCCTCTCTCGGGTTCTGCCCGTCCTCTCTGCATCCTCCTCCCTGCGGTCCCAGTCAGGCGCCAGGTCACAGCGGTGAGTCAGGACCTAGGATCCGGGCACCCAGAGGCAGAAGGAGATGGGTCGCGCTGCATCTGGATCCCCATGAGGGAAGGGGCCGGGGCGGCCCACCATCACTGCTTCCTCGGCCGTCACATACATGGTCCTCAGAGGTGCAGCTCCAGACCGTCCTCAGCTCTGTCTGGTCTCCCTCCATGCGGATTCCCTCCCTGATAGCTTTTCTCTGGCAGTGTCCCTTGTCATCTGTCACTCAGACCCCAGCTCAACCCTTGTCGTCATCTGCTTAAAAGTTCCTAACGACCTCCTCACTGGCCTCCAGCCCTTCCTGGCGCCACATAAATCTTCACAGAGCGCCTCTGCCGTCCCTCCCAACTTCTCACCATTTCTGTTGCTAGCACAGGAGCTTCTCGCCTTTTCCTGGGGAACATCTTTTAGTTCCTTCTGAGCTTCCGCGTGGCCTCCGCACCCTGGCCCTGATCCCTTCCCCACAGACCCGCGCCGGCCCTTGTCCCCCACTGCAGCCCCCACGGCCCAGGCGTGTGCCGGCGTGGCCCCTGCCTGCCCAGACACAGTCCGCCGTCGCCGCTTTCCTGTGGAATGAAGCCTTTCCTAAAGCTCCTTCCCTGACCTCCCGCTGCCCGCACCCTGAGCCAGCCGCCTCAGCAGTCTTGGGTCCCGGATCTTCCGAGACTGTCCCGGCGGCAGATACTTTGCCCCCGTCATGATTTCTGGTTAGGAAAATAAGGTCACGTGTCTTAAACAGCCACGCGAAAGCCATTATCCTCCATTATGTCAGCTCCGTTTTGTCAGGCACTGTTCACACCCATGTGTTTGTGCCTGACTCCCCCAGACTGGTTGAAGTTTCGTGCCAAGAGAAACCATGGCCGAGGTCACCCTGTGTCCCCCATAGCACAGGGCCGGCCCTAGTAAGTATTTGTTGATTTGATTCCAGCAGAATGTGCCATCCCACATACTCCTGTCATCATCCACAGTTTTATTCTTTGCCGTTTGGGGCGTGACCAGCTGCATCTGAATGAGAGAAGACCAGAACAACCACGCCCTCATTTGTGTTGAATAAAATTTTGGATATACTTCCTGAAAAAGAAAGCGATGCTTATGGCATTTGAAACCCCAACCCTACAACCCCCCTGACCCTCACGTACAGGAAGCCAGTAAACCACATATAGATACTCACGGACACACAGAGGAACCCTCACACAAACACGAGGAGTGTCCCGACAGGGACCAGTGTGGGAACGAGTGAAGATTTACACATAGGTCACCTCAGGTGAGCACTGAAATTCAGAGAGGAACACGCGTTCATGATTCACTGTAAAAATCTGCCTTTCAGCGCTGGCCAGGTAGCTCAGCTGGTTATAGCATCATCCCAATATGCCAGGGTTGTGGGTTCGATCCTTGGTCAGGCAGGGCACACACAAGAAGCAACCAATGAAGGCATGAATAAGCAGAACAACAAATCAATGTCCCTCTCTCTTTCTCTTTCCCTCCCCCATCCTCACTCTCTCCAAAAATCAATAAATAATTTTTTAAAATCTGTTTTATTCCTATAGCATTTTTATATCTTTTAATTTAAATGTTAAGTTACTGGCTTTAAAGAATATATTTAAAATAATATTTTGTATTTCTATAACAATAGAAACACTTAATACATTCACAATAAACTGAGCTTTTTAAGAATTTTTCAATTCAGTATCTTCCCCTGTAACTATGCTACCTCTCAAATTTTCTGATCCAGAAATAAATAAGAAACTGAAAGTAATTGTATACTTTACAAGGGTGGGTTATATCTCAATGAAGCTATTATTACATAAATCAATATTACCATTCCCCTTCTCTCACCCTGTTTCACTCATTAGCTCTTTCACTCATTATTTATTCATTAGACACTACTGAGCACCTACTGTGTGTGTCAGACACTCTGAATACAGTGGTGCATGATGTATATAGAAATGCAGTCCCGCGTGGTAAGTGCTGTAAAGGGTAACGGTAGGGCCCTAGGGAAATACAGGGTAGGAACACCTATTCCAGTCTTAGAAGTTGAGAAGGGCTTCCAAGAAGCGGGGGAAAGAAAAGGAACTTCCCAGTACCCCTGGTAGAATCGCAGTGCGTGCAGAGCCCTCTTAGAGGGCGGGCTGTCCCATGTGTGCACGGAACTGAAAGTTTACAGCAGGACTGGGAAGCGTGGGCAGCGCGAGTTCCTGAAGAGATACTGGGAAGTCATGTAAAAGTCAGATTATGAAGGGCCTCTTGAGTTGTAATTTATCCCAAGGACAAAGAGAAAACAGAACAAAACCAACCGGAGCAACATCCCAGGACAGCCACAGGGTGTTGACCACCAGATGGAGCCTGTGCATGGTCAGGTGGGGGCGTGGGGCGGGGAGGACCTGATCCCACGGGCGCTCCACCAAGTGGAGAAAGCCGAACAATAACGAGGAGTAGGAAAGAAAGGACAGATGTACAACACTGCTCACAACTTTCAAATCTTTGAGCTTTTAACTCAGATAAGTGAAGAGAAACACACCACCCATTTATAAATGCATACTCCATACACACCCACTCTTTCTTGATCACCATAAAGGTATTGGTTAAATCTCTTTTTAAAAAATCAACTATTAGATACCCCTTTCCTTGGTGGCAGTGAGCTGTCTGTGAGCAGTAGTGAGCTCGTCTGGCGCAGCTCTGAGCTTCGACTCCATTCAGCGTATGCCCCATTCCATCACTCCGTGGAGTGAGGAGAGAAAGGGTAAGAACAGGAAGAAAGCAGAGGGGCTGCCCTCAAATGGCCAATAGGACCGAGGAGAAAGTGGCCCGTTCTCCCTCTGCCCACCCAGACAGCTCCTCCTCTCTGCGACAGAGGCCCTGCGCTTTCAACAGTGTATGACACACTCAAGGCGCAAAGATGAATGGCACAAAGGAATGGCACAGTGAAAACACATGTCCAGCACCCTCATTTTACGGTTCTTAAATTTTGCCTTTTTTAAAAAGTTTGTTTCTGAGACCACAGAATTGCTCAGCTACACTAGGAAGTTACAAAGGTAGGTAGTAGTGATGCTTATACTTAGAACGATGTCTGTTGCCACCCCTCTGCCCCCAAGTTGAGATGCGGTCTAACAACAACAAGAAAAAAAGGTATTTATATGAAAACCCCTGGAAGTTATAACAAATCCCTTCTAGATGTCCCCACGTTTCCTGAGAAGCGTGTGCACTCAGCCATCACAGTCAGGCCACAGAGCAGCCACACGGACAGAGCCCACTGGTGGCTCTTGAGTTGTCACCATAGCCAAGAACCAGAAGTACTCAGCTTGGGAGAGCTCCATACAGACATTAATAAGGCACATGAGAACGGAACAAGGGGTCTTTTGTTAGAAGACTCTATCAGAGTGTTTGAAGCCCTTTGAGCTAAATTTGGAAGAAAACTTCATGGTGTATTTATGAGCCACCCCCCCCCCCAAAGAATATTTTTAGACATTTAAAATAAGACCAAAAAATGACTATAATTTTTTTAAAGTATTTCAAAAATCACAGTCTTATATGAAGAAAGTGAAGCTTAGAATGGTCAAGGGATTTGCTCGAGGTCGCAGAAGCACATGGTGACAGAATTGGGACTAAAACGTTGGCCTCTACTCCTGGTCTAATGGGGGGGCGAGGGGTCTCTGGGTCTGTTTTCCCTTATTAAGAAAGGAGATAATTTACTGTTCTTCAAATACAGTCAGGAATAAAGAACAAGAGGGTTTTAAATAAATAGGGAACGTAAGCGACTAAAACCAGGTTTAAGTATCAGTCCCTTGTCTCCAAGGAAAGAAGCCGCAGAAGACCATGGAGCAATGTACTTCTTTCATTCATCCCTCAGTGGAACAGCCGGGCCTCCTTTGAAGTTGCGTTGTATCTTTCTGATGTCTAACACTAGGTCTAACCGTGTGCTTTCGTTATAAAATTGCGAACACAATCTAAAGGGAGATGTTCTTAGCCCAAGACTAAATTTAACATGTTCTCTGGATCCTGATGAGTGCCCAGAGGAAAAGCATCACAAAAGCAAGAACCTCAGTACCCGAAACAGGATTCGATTTATTTATTCCTATTTAACAAATATTTACATATACTGTAACTTTGTGCCAGGCCCTGTTTTAAGGGCTTTGTAATTATTAACTCATTTAACCCTCATGATACCCCTAGAAGATGCCTCTCAATGCACGTTGACTCTAAGAGCCCATCGGGACGTGTACCCTCAGGACTGGGTGCTGAAAGGGGCAGCACAGGGTACGTGGCCAGCTGACTGAGTGACGATGTCCCATCATGGCACAGAGAGCTAAGGGGGAAGAACATAAAGGTGCCTAGAAACCTGTATCAGTTTCCCACGGATGGTATAACAAACAATTACACGCCTGGTGGTTTAAAACAACAAATTTATCCTCTCCCAATTTTGAAGGCAAAGAGTCCAGTCAGTTTCACTGGGCCAAAATCAAGGGGTCGGCAGGGCCACGTGCCCTTCAGAGGCCCAAGTAGAATCCGTTCCTTGCCTCTTCCAGCTTTCAGTGGCTACTGCCCTTCCTTGGCTCATAGCCACATCAGTCTCTCGTCCATCTTCACAGCACGCCCTCCTGGGTATTTGTGAGGCATTTAGGACCCACCTGGATAATCCAGGATAATCTGGTGATCTCAAGGTTCTTAACCTAATCACATCTGTAAAGGCCTTTTCTCAAAATAAGATAATATATACAAATTCCAGAGATTGTATCTTTGGTCCAGGTATCTTGGTGTGGGGGGAGGGGCATTTTTCAACCTACCACAAAATCATCTGGCCAGTTGCAGCCCCCTGGACACACACACAAATACACACCCTCCCGAATTTGAGCAGGACTCTCCTGTGAAAAGCCACGGGGAGGAGGACTTCAGGGCACTACAGAGGGCTCCTCTGGAAAGTTCCTTGCAACACAACCACCTGCTCTTAGGGCTGTTGGACCAGACGCTCCAAGACTGGATGTGAATGACGGAGACCCTGCATCAGCTGCGAGTGGGTTCCATGTTACCCCTAACATTCCCTTGCAACATGTAAAGGATGCTGTTCTAACTCTCCCATATGTTTTCCAGAAATCACCTTGCTGGGACACCTTGGGCAGGGAAAAACCCCAAGGCCAACACCTGCTCTAGAACTAAGCATTCGCCACCTATCTATGGCCTTCATTTGACTTCAAGGTCAGAATCGGCTTCATTTATATTCTGCAAGCCAATAGGACTTGTCTTTCTCCCAGCAGGTGCTTCTTGAGCTGATTTTACACCTGGCTTCCTCTTATCTGTCCTGCCCTTGTCTTCCCTTTGTGCCAATTTCTAAACCCACTTTTAAAAAAGACTGCAACGTATTGTGTTGTGTGGATTTTTACAAAGCAGCCTTAAATAGTTGTTGGAACAAAGGTGATATATAAATCCCATCGACCCATTTAAAGTACATAACTGCACAAGCAGGTGCCCTGGAGTGCCTCCTGCCCTGCGGGGCGCGCTTCCGTTCTTTCTTCAGCAGCAGGTGGCGGTAAGGTCAGCGGCCAGGTCTTCTGCTGGGCATCTTCCAGGTGAGGTCCCCGCCCAGTGGAAAGGCTGAGGTCTGAGCGCCTGAGCCGGTACAGGTTAGTGATCAATGAGACAGTCATTAGGGTGTGTCTGATGAAAACTTGTTGGGAGAAGTCATGTGGAGTATGACGACTGCAGGTGCATCGAGTGGAACTTGTCTTCTCTAGTATTTCTGGCAGAAAGGCAAATGGGGACCGGCCCCACGGAGGTCCCATGCCCCGTGGGGGTGCTGGTGAGAGCCAGCCACTGCAAGCTGAGCCTGGTGGGGAGTGCCCCCCTCACCCCCAGCCTCGCCTCCATCTGATTCCTGAGGCATCTCTGCTTACAGACACGCGGAGAGGCGTGCTCCATGACCAGACTGCCCTTCTGCCTCAGATCCCCATGCCTTCCCTACCATGGTGCTGTACTCGGGAACTTCATAGGAGCTTTCTTGTCTTTAACCCTGATGATATTCTACAAACCGTCTTAAATGGTCTCTTTCATTCCTCCTCCCTGAGCCGCACTCTGGCATCTTATCATCCCGACAGTAGGAGAAAGAAAAGGAATGAAGAATGAGGTATTCTCTTCCCAAATTTCCAGAACAGAACTGCACCCTTGTAAGGAAATCAGGACGTGTTCTCAGGCTGTAAGGTGAGTGTGGCTTTAACCATGTCTATTTCTTTAATCCTCACCTGAGCATATGTTTTGATTTTAAAGAGAGAGGAAGAGAAATAGAAGCATCAGTGGGCTGCCTCCTGTACGTGCCCCGAACAGGGATTGAACCGGCAGCCTTTTGGTGTAGGGGACAATGCTCCAACCAAGTCACCCAGCCAGGGCTAACCATGTCTATTTCTAATGCAAGTGCCCCTTCCCCCAGAATTGGCCTTCCCAGTAACAGTGGTTTCTGTGTTCCTGGGGCCCCATTCCCACCCACAGCTTACTTTCATTAAAGCTTCTCTGTCTTGAAGATGCAGTGGGAAGCAGGGAGACAGGTCCTGGGGCTCCTGCCTGAGGTCGGCAGAAATAATTACCCTGTTGGCACTGCCCCGTCCTCCCTTCTTTCTGTCACCTGCCTTTCTAGGGCTCTAACTCTGCCTTACAATTGCCTCATGCTTTTATTCTCCTAATACTGCTTTGTTAGTGTATTTAATAAAGGTTTCACTCAACATTCTACAGGCACTAAGTTTGCTTGTGCTAGTCCCTCAGGGGGTCATGAGAACCAGATAGGAAGCTGGGTGTCTGGGGTCTTGTCCTCAGCTGACCAGTGGCCAGAGACCAGTGGCCAGAGAAATGACGAGGAAGGTCCTGCACTCTTTTCACAGTTGGTCAGCACCGAGGCAAAAGGCGGGCCATTGACATTTTCTCCAAGGCCCGTACTAGGTGGTCGTGAGGCCCACACACTCTCGTAGCATTTTCACCCAGAAAACTGCGGCCTCGCAGGTGCCCGTTGTCCTTCAGGTGTAACCTCCAATGTCATCTTCCGACATAAGCCCTACCACCTCCATACAGAACGCGCTCAGATACAAATCACTGAGCCGGCAGTACAAGCGTTCACGACCACAAAAGAACTGGACATGCTTGGTCTTTACAACCAGTAACTTTTCTTCGGGCAAGAAGATAGGCCGGAATAGCCGAGTCACCTGAAGTGACACTGGCGGCCAGAGAGCCTTGTCACCCTTGCACTTGGCAGATGTGTATCATCAGAAGCTCTGAACGAAGTCAGGCCTGTGCACACAGAAGTCAGACCAAGATTCAGCTGAAAAATGCTACCCAACAAATGATTAAATCATAAAGCACTGCGCTGGGGCCCTGACATTATCCCGGTGCCCGCGTGTGCCCTCAACGCAGAGTACAAACTGCACCAGAGTCTCCAGTTCTGCTGTCCCTCAGCCACGACCTTGGACAGATCCCTTAACCTGTGCTTCGTCATAAAAATGAGTGTTTTATGAACGCGCCCAGCACTACACATAAAAGTCTTTGGAGACTGCCTTTAAGGCACTCCATTGACCTTCACCCTTTTCCTCGCGAAGGCCCTACCCTGTTGGCCAGCTCAGGGGCTGTCTCCACCAACACCCCCAAGTATTTGCTGAATCTCCTTCGAGGCCACAGTGGCCCATGGTACCCCCCAGACTGCAACGGTAACCCCACGTATTAGGCGTTCGGGGAACCGTCCCATCTGCCTGTGCTCTTCATGGGACTCATCCTGTGTTCTCAGCGCCCGGCTCAAGGGGACTCGGAAAGGAGCAAAATAAATGTTACTTGAATGAATGATGTCACTACGGCTTAGACATGAAAGCAAGAGGCAGGCCGGTTAAGGCGCTGCTAGAAAGCTAAAGCAGCTTTTCTTTAACTGCCTTGCATGTTGCCGGACTGAGCTAAACATGGTTTCTTCAGCCTTCACCAGCTAATGCTGGGCCCCTTACCGTGTACCAGGTGCTCTGCTGGTGACTGAGGAGCAAGACAGTCCCACTCTGAACCTACAGGTAGTGATTTACGCCAGGCAGTGAGAAGGGACACCCGCTGAATTTATTTTCCAATCACCTGTAGGACTTTTGCAGGGAGAGTAGATTAGAAAACATTTCATGATTTGGTAAATTTTAATATTTCTTACCAAGCTGTATTTACAACAGTACATGATGTATGGAGTAAGAGAAGTTGGGGGCAAGAATAAGAGAGACAGTGTGGGATGATTTATGTATATGGGGTCCGGCAGAAGGAAGGCTTGCTTGAGTGTGGTTGGTAGGGTGTGTGAATGTCTCGCATGAGATGGACAGCGGTTTGAACATTTCGCCTGAAATGTCACATGGTGTGCTTGGGTGTGACATTGTTATGTTGCAGAATTACATGGTTCTGATTTTATAAAAGATCTTGTAATATAAAAGGGGTGTTTCTTGTGCCGGACCCTGTATATTATCTCCAGTGGAGCACCGAAGCCTGTAATGGTTTGTGTACAACACGTGGCCCTTCTCCACTGGCCAAGGCCTGTGTTTGCCCTTCCCGACTGGGAAAGCAGGGCCCCTCTCGTGCCTTCACCCCTCCACTTCTGACGCTGATAGAATATCCCACGACAGCGAGTGAGGCCCTCTCTGTGAATGACAGCAGTCCCAGGAGAGCCTGAGGCAGCAGACCGCGGTGGGGGCCCCCAGCCTGAGCCTGCAGCAAGCCCCACACCCAGTGATGGGAAGCCCGCTCTCCGAGGCCTGGGTCTTGTGGCCATGCTGGGGGGCCAGGGGCCAAGAGCCAGCCGGGCAGTTCTCTCACGCCGCGAGACACTGCAGCCCTCAGAGTAGCTGTATTGGCGCTGGGCTGACATAAAGCCATGCTTCCTGAACTTGGGGCACAACACTCATCAGTGCACCTTGTTCAAGATGCAGGGCCTGAGTCGGCAGGTCTGGGTGGGGCGGAAGATGGCGCCTCTCTAATATGTTCCCGGTGCTGCATGCTCCATGGACTGCATTTGGAACCCCGGACCTCAGCTAGACCTGTAACTGTCCACATGCCCTGGCCTCAACTCCTTCCTGAGGAAATCGGAACGAGGCTCGTTATTTTTCCAAAGGACCCCAAGTGCTTCTACTGTGGTCGGGGTTGAGGACAGCTGACCTCAGGTTCAACTCGGAGTTAAACGGGGGCTCGGCCTCAAAGGAACAGACTTCCCCTGGTCTGACAGTTTGAACTGCTCTTCCCCACTGCACAGTATGTCACACGCTGAAACCACCCCTCATTTAGCTACTACTTTCAACACAGGAAATAAGCAGGAATGAGCTTCCTTCGCTGTACCTCACCCCAGTTCCTGGCACAGGGTCGCGTACACAACAGGCTGTCAACAATGCAGTTCATGAGGATGAGTTTTACTTCCTCTCCCTGACCCGGAAGAGGTGCCAATGAGCAATTATTGTACAAAAAGGAAGAAGAGGAGCGAGGGGTCTGGAGTAATCAAAGGCCCAACAGCCCCGAGACCCCCTTGTGAATGGTCCACTGTGGACCCAACGCTTCCAAGAAGCCAAAAGAGGAGTAAGGCTTCTTTCAAATTCTTCATGTGCTAAGGTAATTTTCTTTCTGTATCTGATTAGATTCCATGCACTCAGGCTATGAACGTGGATGGTTCTGAATTCAGACCAAAAGAACACAAAACCACAGACAGGGAGTTCAACATTTTATCCTCGTATTTAACCTACAAAGTAGAAAGTGTTCATAATGGATTTTAATAAATACATTAAGGCTTAAGGTGATCGCTGTTCTGAGTGAAGAAGGGGGTTCACTTTCTAACATACTAGTTAACATTCAGGATCGTTTGAATCAAAAACCTCTCACCCGACGGCGAACGACAC
>PVJD01014705.1:0-27933 GCA_004026545.1 Mormoops blainvillei
TTGCTTGCTGACTCATACCAAAACCCTATCAGTGACTGGCAAGTGACCGTGAAGCTGCATCTGGTGGCAGGCTATATAGTGGGGAGTTGATGTACTTCATCAGATGGCAGGCTTTAAGTCAGAATCCAATTTCTGTCTGCGCATGGCCTGCCCAGTATTTTAATTACCGTTGCCATCCATGCCTCTTTCCCGCCCTGCTGTCTTGTCTCCGTCATAGGTTTTGAAGCCCACAAGCTAGCCCTAGCCAAAGTTAGTAAAAAACAAACATCGCTGGAGAGCTGCTTTGAAAAGGCGGAAGGACCCAATGATGAGCCAGCAGGAGACTCTTTAAGACTGCCAGCATAAAGAATGCCACATTTAAAAGAAAACACCAAGAGTCCTATTTAAATTACAGGTTCATTGCAACACGTGACTCACATTCTCCAAGCCAGTTTTGTATAATAAGTGGTGACTGGCTATCCAGTGAAGCCGTGAAACCTACAAAACGGCTTCACCACAGGGAGACCAAGGCCGCTGCGTTAAGAGACAAGCCTTTGGAGTTTTGCAAAAGAAGAAAAAGCAGGAACACGAAGAACAGTAGCAATTACTGAAGACCACCACTTCATCAAATGTGTCTGCACTGACAGCATCATTCTTAGTGGCTAACCGCATTGTTAAAGCTAAGGAGCCCTTCACTGCTGGTGAAGAGCTGATCCTGCTGGCTGCTAAGAACATCCGTGGTGAACTTTTAGGAGAGGCTGTGGTTCAAAAGGTGGCACACGTTCCTCTTTTGGCTAGAACCATAACTGGATGAATTGATGACATAGCAGAGAATACTGAGGCACAATTGTTAGAATTAATGAGTCGCCACGGTATGCAATCCAGATTGCCAAGCCTACTGATGCTGATGACAAGGCAACAGTGCTTGTTTTGGGGCAACATATTTTTCAGCAGGACATGCATGAAGATATGTTCTCATTGGTGGCCAACCAACAGCATGGTTGCAGAACTGTTCAAGTCTTCGAATGATTACACGTCAGGAGAACTGAACTGGTAATTTTCTGTTGATATGTGTACACAGAGCAGCTGCCATGACTGGATAGTTCTCTGTTTTGGGCACTCAGGCCAAAGAGTTCGATTCTGAATGTGAGTCTACGCACTGTGTCATCCGTAGAGAAATGCTGGCTAGCCCAAAAATGTCACCTGAACTTAACAGTGTTATGCAGGATGTGATTAAAATGATCAACCTCATTAAGCTCCATGCCCTTAACTCACGTCTGTTTGCGCAGCTCTGTGAGGAGATGGATGCAGAGCACACATGCCTTCTCATATACACCGAGGTGAGGTGGCCTTCTAAAGGTAGATCACTGTCCGGAGTTTGTGAGTTATGAGAGCCACTCCAGAGATTTCTTTTAGAAAACACTTAACACTGGCAGCACATTTCAGTGACACAGACTGGGTTGAAAAATCTTGCTTGTGTGACATATTCAGCCTGCTTAATGAACTCAGTGTGACACTTCAGGGGAGAAAGACAGCTGTGTTCAAGTTAGCAGATAAAGTGGCTGCCTTCAAAGCCAAGCTCAGATTATGGGGGCGACGAGTGATCATTGGGATTTTTGACACGTTTCAAACACTAGCAGAGATTTTGAGGGCCTTTTTCCTCCGAGCTGGTGCCTGGTCACCTATCTCAGCTTTCCAAAGAGACTGAGAATTATTTCTCAATCACTAAACACCCCTGAGCTGGGAAGAAATGGGTCTGTGACCCATTTGTGAACAAGCCAGGCGAATCAGGTTTGTCCGTACTGGAAGAGAATCAGCTGCTTGAGACCGCAGACGATGGTGGCCTTAAAAGTGTGTTTGAGACAGCTTCAAGCCTCCATGTGTTCTGGGCTAAAGTCAAAGCGGAAAGTCAAGGTGGAGACTGCCACGAAAGCACCGAAAAGCCTGCTTCCATTTCAACATCGTATCTTTGTGAAACATGGTGTTCTGCCGTGACAGCAACCAAAACAAGATTATGGAGTAGACTCGACATAAGTAACACACTTTGGGTGTCAGTGTCTCCCATCACGCTTAGATGGGACCATCCGGTTGCAGGAAAACAAGCTCAGGGCTCCCGCTGATTCTGCATTATAGTGAGTTGCATAATTATTTCACTATATATTGCAATATAATAATAATAGAAATAAAGTGCACAATAAATGTGATGCACTTAAATCACCCCGCAAACCATCCCCCATCTCCCACTGTCTGTGGAAAAAATGTCTTCCATGAAACTGGTCCCCGGTGCCCAAGGGACTGCTTGTCTAGAATGTCATCCATCCTAAAGGACGTTTATGTGCTATTAAGAAGAACACCAGCCATGTTGTTTGGAGTCGACTGTTAACAGTTCTTTGGTCTAGGTAGTTTATATTTTTTTGAAGTGCTTTTTATAAAATGATTTTCTGTGGGGCATTGAAGTTATTATTGTAGGTCTATTGAACTCCCTGAAATCTAGTTGAACAGAACTCTATAAGGATATACGATGAGTGGAGATGTAAGGAAAAAAAAAAGGCTGGTTCCGCAAACGGCTGTGTGAGAGTTAAAACTTTACAAGGATAGTGTGAGTGGAGGTCAAAAGGTATATAGGAGGAATAAATGAAGATGGAGAAAAAGAGGCATATCTCCACTGTGGAGATCCCACCTGAGAGTTAGTGGTCTCAACCCCACACCCTGCCACACAGCCCAAGGTTTCAGTGACTGGAAAAGGAGTATCCATAACTTATGACTGTGAAACTCAGTAAAAGTTGTGACTAAGGCAAGGGCTACTGGATCTCTCTCTCTCTCTCTCTCTCTCTCTCTCTCTCTCTCTCTCTCTCTCTCTCTCCTCTCTCTTCCCCCCCCCCAAGTCCTACATAATTTATTATTACCAGAGTTCTCTCCCTCAGGAAACTAAATTGACATTGGGAGATGGTGTCATGTGGTCTGCAGCTATATGTTTGAAGAGGACAATTCAAGGCAGAATTGGTCACCCAGGGAGATGGCAGATCATGATTTTCTCAGAACTGCCCTTTCAGTTTCAATGACGTGAAGGGTTTTCTGGAGAGCAAGTAGCTTTTGTTTCTGAAAGTTTTCCTTCAGCAAGTGTGTGTTTGCATCTGCTATAGGCACAGTTTGGTGAAGTGCAGATTCTCCAGCCAGAGCCATGCTTGTGCTTGAAAAGTGATGGCACCATCTCTCATTCACTCCACCAGACTTTGTCACTGTCTTCCCTGAATTGTCACTGCATGGGGAGAGACCTTGTTTTGAATACAAAGCTGCAAGCTTCCTAAGGATAGGAGTCCCATCCACAGCACTACTCTACACCTTACGGTTGCTGGGACTGAGCCGCTAGGGAAAGTAAAGCCACTTTAACATGGCAATGTCCAAGGCTTCTGCAGAGATTTACAGAGGCATAGCTGTGATGTGAAGACCTCTGTAAAGTATGAGGTCAAATATAATTACTGTTTTTATTAGAGGAGGTACTCGATTAAGCAATTAACAAATGAGTAAACAAACACTAGTGTGTGTGGGGCGGGGGGCAGTGTGGGGAAAATATGTGTCCAGGCAGTACCTCTTAAAGGGCCAGTGCATGGACTGACTTGGGCCCAATTGCCCTGAGCGCAAGCACTGGGGCAGCAGCTCCAAAGGCTCCAGGGACACAGGGAGAAACTGAATTGTATGGCGTCAGGGTGAGAGCTGGAGGTGGGCAGCTTCCTCCCAGACAAAAGTGCTGTTCAAGGCCATTGTTCTGCTGAGCCACCTCCCACCTCCCCCTGCTCTCAGTCTGCCAGTAGGTACCATATCTGAGTCTCCACCAACCTGGCTCACACCCTTCTGGTGATTCCATGACTCCCCACCACACCCAACCTGCAAGCGCACTGAAACCATTTTTAGTGGCATTTCCATACAACCTGTCTAATGCTATGGACTTTCCTAAATTCTCTCAATCTTTCAAAAGCCTCAGACAAGCAGCATCTAGCCTGAGCATGCTCCGTCAGTCTCACCAAGTGTCCCTAGGCCTGGCACTAGTGGCAGTCAGCCTTGGTTTGCATCTTGGCCTCTGTTGGGCACCTCCAAGTCCACTACAAGTAGCAACCAATTGCAGATGACTTTGTAGCTCATTCTGTGTGTCTCTGGGCAGGGTACATGCCATGGCTGACCTTGAAACATCTGCATGGGAGATGCTGATGTTGCTACTGCATGGGAGGCCCCAGAAGCAGTGCAACTGGTAGGCACCTTCATATGACACCAAAGCACCACCCAACCCTGGCCACAAGCATCACACTGAAGGGGCAGGTTCAGCAGGCACCACAGACCTGCTGAAGTGAATCCTGTTCTGTGGGGTAGGCCCTGCCAGGAGATCCTCTATGGTGTTTTCAGCCAGGTGTCACAGCTGATGTGCCAAGAGCTATAAAGGTTCAATTATAATAGGAGAGTCACACGTCCCACATGACGGAGGGGCACCTGGAGCACCAGGGCGAGGTGACTGCGGAGGTTGCACCACTAGGCCCAACAGGCCAGGTACAATATAAAGCTTCTCTACAAAGACCAGAAGATGGAGCAGCTCTACCTAATACATAGAAACAAACACAGGGAAACAGCCAAAATGAGAAGACTGAGAAGACAGACAGATTTTGGATGATAAAGTAGAACAAAACTCCAGAAAGAAGAGCTAATGGAAACGAGCAATCCACCAGATACAGAGTTCAAAACACCCGTTATAATGATGATCAGTGAACTTAGGGGAAGAATACAGTGAGAACTTCAACAAAGACATAGGAAACAAACACAGATAGAGAAGATAAAAATGAACCAGTCAGAAATGAAGAATACACTAGAAGAAATTAACAGTAGCGTAGATGAAGCAGAACATTAAACCAGTGATTTAGACGATAAGGAAGCAGAAATTACCCAGACCAGAAAAATAATTAAATGGGGAAAGTTTAAGGGACCTCTGGGACAATGTCAAACCCAGTGCAGGATTCCAGTGTGTGGAAGAGGACTCCTCATAAATTCTGGCTGTTTAACAAGATCCTTCCTCATCATAGGGGATTCAGAAAGGAGAGGACGGAGAACAATGGATTGAGAACCTTTCTGAAAAAATAATGACTGAAAATTTTCCTAGCCTGCTAAAGGAAAAAAGACATACAAGCCCGGAAAGCACAGAACCGTAAGAGGCCCACGCCAAGACACATATTAATTAAAAACGGCAAAGGTTAAAGAAAAGGAATCTTAAAAGCAGCAAGCGAAACACTGTCATTTAACTGCAAGGGAACTGATCTCTTGACGGAAACATTTGTGTAGAAAAGAGAGGTGCAAAATATTCAAAATGATTTAAAGCAAGAACGTGCAACCAATATTACTCTATTCAGCAAGGCTATCACTTAAAATTGAAGATGAAATAAAGAGCTTCCCAGACAAGAGAAAGATAAAGAAGTGGATTACAACCAAACCAGTATTACAAGAAATGTTAAGTGGAATCCTTGAATAAGAAGAAGGAGGAGGAGGTGATAGAGGAATGTAAATACAAAGAACAAAATCTCAGTGAAATATACCTATACATAATCAGTTATTGAGTGGATGAAATAAATGCTCCAATCATACAGGATAGCTGAACAGGTCAGATAGCAAGACCCACATATATACTTTCTATAAGAGACCCCCCTCAGAACAAAAACAAAAACAAAAGAAAAAAGAAAAAAAAAAGGCAGACACAGACTAAAATAAAAGAATGGAAAAATATATTTCATGAAAGTAGAAATGAAAAAGCTTGGATAGCCATATTTGTATTAGACGAAATAGACTTTAAAATAAAGGCTTAACAAGGAACAAAGAAGGACATTACATAATAATAAAGTTATCAGTTCAACATAGGAACACCTAAATATACAAAGCATGCACTGATGGAAATAAAGGGAAAAAGTGGTAGGGCAGGGGATTTTAAACACCCCGGTGATATCAATGGATAGATCTTCCAGACAGAAAACAAGGAAACAATAGCCTTAAATAACAACACATTACACCAGGTTGATTTAAGTCATGTTTTCAAAGCATTTCACCTAAAAGCAGCTGAATATACTTTTTTTTCAAGTGCACATAGAATATTTTTTAGGATAAACAGAATATTAGGACTCAAAACACATCTAAGAAGGCTGAAATCATACTTAGCATCTTCTCTGATGATAATGGTACAAAACTAGAAATCAAGAAAAAAATCTGATAACAAATATATGGATACTAAAGAACATGTTACTAAAGAAAGAGTAGGTTAACAATGAGATCAAGGAAGAAATCAAAACAAACCTTGAGACGAATTATAATAAAAGCACAACATCTGTGGGACACAGTGAAAAGCAGTTGTAAAAGGAAATTTATACACTAGAGATCTTCCTCAAGTAAACAGCCTAACCTTCTGTAGCTAAAAGCAACAACAACAACAAACCTAGAAAACAAAGCAACAAGCCGAAAAGGATGGAAATAATAAAAATAGCAGAAATAAGTGAAATAGTCTAAAAAATACAATAGAAAGGATGAAACCTGGTTCTTTGAAAAATAAACAAAATTGATGAACTTTTATCTAGACTCATTGGAAAAAAGAAAGAGAGAGTCAGACAGAACCCTAGTAAATAAAATCAGAAATGAAAACAAGTGACAGCCTTGGGTGGTGTGGTATCTCACACATCAGTGTTTCTCTCCCTCTCTTTCTCCCACCCTCCCCCTGTTTCTAAAACTAAATAAAAGGAAAAGAAAACCAAATGACAGTAGTCAGCACCGAAATATAAAGAACTGTTAAAACAAACAAACAAACAATCAAACAAACAGAAAACCCCTACAGTTACACAGTTACAAATTGGACTTGTCAGAAATGGATAAATTTCTAGAAGCATGCCATTGCTTCTTAGAAGAAAACTTCTAAGGGTAAATAAGGAGAAAACAAAATTTGATCACTGTAAACTACTAACAAAATCGAATCAGTAATTAAAAAACAAAAAAACCTCCCAAGGAACTAAAGTCCTGGACCAGATGGCTTCACAGGTGAATTTTCTCCCACACTTCAGAGACTATGCTGGAAAAAAATATATGAGAAAATGGAAAACAGAAAACAGAGTGAATGAGATGAGAACTCAGAGGATGCATAACACCAAAAATACATGGAGATAATGGAGAGAGTATTTAAAATAGAAAGATAATAGTAATAGTGAAGAAAATTGAGAGAATGAGAAAAGAATGAATAGAGTGCTGGAGAAAGAGAAGAAAAAAACAGGGAAAATAAAAAGTCATAAAGAATAAATAGAATGCAGAAAATACAGAAAATGAGAGAACCAAAAGAATGCAGGGGAAAAAAAAAAGCACTGAGGATAAAGTAACAACAACAACAAAGATTGAGTAAAGAACAGAGAAAAGGCACAAAATATAGTGAACACAAAGACAACGGAGAGAATACTAAAAATTAAAATTAGAAGAAACATTAGAGAATGCAGAGAAAAGAACATGGAGGGAAACAAGAGAGAATGCACAGAAAAGGAAAAATGGACAGAATGCGGGGAAAGGGGAGATAAGAAAACATATAGCACACAAGAAAAAAACAGGGGAAAGGAAAAATAATGATAGAAAAAATATAGAAAACGAAAATGCGATATGCCGAATATAGAAAAAACAAAGGGAGAACAAAAGTTATACAGAAAAAGTGAAAGAGGTCAGAAAGCAGAGAGAATGTAGAAAACAACATGGGAAGGATGTAGAAAATGGAGAGCTTGGATACAACAAAATGACTGCAGAAAACAGAATGGATGGAAAAAGAACAGAAAACAGAGGACAAACAAAACAAAGAGAATGCAGATTCCAGAAAGAACAGAGAGATTGCAGAAAACAAAGAAATGAATGGAGAGAATCAAGCAAATGGAAAATGTAGAAACAGAATGCAGAAAAGGTAGAAAACAATTATAAAATCCAAAAAACAGTAAATGTCAAGATGAAGTTATGCACAAAATTAAAAATTAAGAAAATGGGGAGCAGATGGCAGCAACGTAGGTAGGAGCTGACCCACTTGCCTGTGCAGCCAACTGGGACACTTAGCTGATCTTCTGAAGGACAAAGTGAATGGCGCACAGACACTTAGCTGATATAAAGTTTGGAAGCCAAAGTGTGCAAAGGACACTTCAGAAATGGGTGGTCAGGAGGTTTTGTAAGTGGACCTGAAAAGTCCCCAGAGAGGGGAAAGGCCCCAGAAGTGGTGCAGAGACCGTGACTGCCATGGGGGACATCAGAGGAGAGCTAGGGCAGTGATAGCAGTTTAGTGGCTCCCTGCCCTCACAGGGTGGGCAAATCACAGGCCTGCACTGGGAGAGACTTGAATGCATAAATGTGGCAGGGATAAAAAAGGCAGACAGGTCCAAACACAGCTGGTGGCACACCAAACAGTTGCCGACCAGGACAGTGCCAGAGAGTGGAGTGGGTCCTGGCAGCACCTGGTGCTGGGAGTCAATATGGCCTGTGAGTGGTCATGTCTGAGATTGACTCTAGACTTACCGGGGAGTTGTAGTATGTGGAATGCTGAGCAGTGGCTCAGAGCACCAGACACACCCAAAGAGACTTTTTATATAAGGGGGAACTGAGGCACACTGGACAAAGGCCTCACAGGCACAGCTACCCTGTTATGAAAGTGTGAGGACTGTGGGCCTGATTTGTTCACACTCAGTACATCTCATGGATTGATCAGAGAGGTGCAAAGTGTGCAGAGTAGATAGTGTGGCCCACACAGTGCTTTGAGGACATGGGCGTGAAACTGGGTACCTGTGAGTATTGTAGCCCAGACTGAATCCACTTCCTTGCCAAACAACTGGAAAGGAAAAAAGAGAGCCGAATGCCCCTCTGCCTGCAGGAGCTGGGAAGATCTGCAAAACCACCTGTGCTGGCCTAACAATGAACAGCAATAGTTCCTTTTTTTCTCCAAGAGTAAGACAGTAAAACCTGGAACTGAGGCAAAAATGGAGACACATGGAGAAAGAAGTCAGAGGGTGAACACCACAACTGAGACAGATTTCATCTTGCTGTTCATCAGAGCTTGCCTGATATTTTGGGGGGTTTTTAACTTGTTATTTTCCTTTTCACAATGCATTTTAATTTTTCTTCTGTCACTTCACTTGTATTCCATATAACTCAGCACTCTTAGTCTTTTTATTTAGTTAATTCTGATTATATATTGTTTATCATATGTTATTCCAAATCCCACAGAGCACCCTTCCCTGGAATTAGACCATTTTGACATCCCCTGAGCTTTATTACTGTTGGGGTTAATGTTATTTTCTCACACTATGCCATGTTTCTATCCCTTTCTCTCACTATTTCTCCTTCATCTAAACTCTCATAGCTTATTTCCTTTCTTAAATCAGCTCACATTCATTTTCTCCTCTTATAAGAATATTACCTCTTTTCCACACATAGCACCACAGCACAGCAAAGTGGGTTGCCCTGCCCTGGAAAATATGTAAGGCTCTGCCCTTACAATATAACAGGTTTTCCAAGGCAGAGAAATATGGCCCAAATGAAAGAACGGATCAAAAGTACAAAAAAGAACTACATGATTAGGAGAGACACAATCCATCTGATGCAGAGTTCAAAATACTGGTAATCATGGTGCTCACAGAAATGATTGAGCTTGGTTGCCAAATGAAGGAAGAAATGAAAGCTATACAAAGTGAAGAAAAGGAAAATATACAGGGAACCTATACTGAAGGGAAGGAAGCCAGGACTAAAATCTATGCTTTGGAATAAATAAACATCAAACTGGAACAGAATGAAGACCCAACAATTCAAAAGAAATGAGGAGAGGCTTAGCATCCTCTGAGACAACTTTACACTTGAATCATGGGGGTGCCAGAAGGAGAAGAGGAAGAACAACAAATTGAAAATTTAAATAATGAAGGAAAACTTCCCCAATCTGGTGAAGGAAATAGATTTCCAGGAAGTCTAGGAAGCTCAGACAGTCCCAAAGAGGCTGGACCCAAGGAAGCACACATCAAGGCACATCATAATTAGGTTACCCGAGTTGAAGAGAGAGAATCTTAAAAGCACCAAGAGGAGCCTACTACGGAGTTCCCTTAAGGCTATCAGCAGATTTCCCAAAAGAAACCTCACAGGCAAGAAGGGTCTGGAAAGATGTATTCAAAGTTATGAAAGCAAGGACTTTCATCCAAAACTACTCTACCCAAGAAAGCTTTCATTTAGAATGGAAGGGCAGATAAAGTGCTTCCAAGATAAGGTCAAGTTAAAGAAGTTCATCATTACCAAACCCTTGTTACATAAAATGTTAACAGAATCTAAGAAAAAGAAGAAGATCAGAAATATGAACAGGAAAATGACAACAAACTCACAACCATCAACAACTGGCCCTAAAAAAACAAAAACTAGCAAACAACTAGGACAAGAACAGAAATAGAGATCACATGGAGGGTTATTAGCGGGGAGGGGAAGCGGGAGAATGAGGGGGAAAGATACATAGACTAAGAAGCATAATAGGTATGCATAAAGTAGACAAGGGGAGGTTAAGAACAGCATCAGAAGTAGAGATGCCAAAGAATTTATATGTACAACTCATGGACGTGAACTAAGGTGGAGGGAATGCTGGAGGGAGGGGGAGTTTAGAATGGAGTGATAATAAAGGGTGGGGGGAAATTGGGACAACCGGAATAGCATAATCAATAAAATATACTTAAGGAAAGATGAGGAAGTGAGAGAGAGGAATACAGGTACAAAGAAGAGAAATGTCAATGAATAAATCCCTACCAATAATAAATTTAAATATAAATGAATTAAATTATACAATCAAAAGACATAGGGTAGCTGAATGGATACAAAAATGGCAAGCATATATGCTGCCTACAAAGACCCACCTGAAAACAAAAGACATACACCAACAGAAAATGAAGGTGTAGAAAAGTATAGTTCAGGCAATTGGACAGAAAAAATGCCAGGGTAGCAATATTTATATCAGACAAAATAAGACTTCAAAACAAGGCCACAAAAAGAGGCACAGAGGACACTTCATAATACTGCATGGTAGAATCCATCAAGAGGATATAAACAGTGTAAACATATATGCACCCAGTATAGGATCATGCAGATTTATAAGGAAAATCTTGGCAGATTTCAAGAAAGATATAGACAGCAAGACAGTTATAGCAGGGGATTTTAACACTCCACTGTCAAAAATTGATAGATCTTCCAAAAAAGTATCATAGGAATGTTGAGGCACTGAAAGACACACTAGATCAAATGGACTTAATGATATATATAGAGAGAGTTAAGTCCAAGGAGACAAACTACCCATTCTTTTTCAAATGCATATGGGTCATTTCCAGAGAGAGACCACATGATAGGACACAAAACAAGCCTCAACAAATTCAAAAATTTTGAAATCATTCAAGCATTTGCTTGGACCACAAGTTCTTGACCTAGAAATCAAATTCAAGGAAAAAACTAAAAAAGCATTCAAATTCATGGAGACTGAATAGCATGCTATTAAACAATGAATAGGTTAATGATAACATCAATGTAGAAATCACAAAGTTTCTGGAAACAAGTGATAACCCATAACTGTCCAGAACCTATGGGACACAGTGAAGGCAGTCCTGAGAGGGAAACTTATAGCAACACAGACCTACCTAAAAAATGATAGAAATATTTCAAGTCAACAGCCTAACACTATATCTACAAGAACTGGAACAAAGCCCAGAGTGAGCAGAAGGAAGGAAACAGGCAATATCAGAGAAGAATTAAATGAGATAGCAACAAAAAGAACAATCCCAGGATCAATAAATCCAGGAGCTGTATGTTTGTAAAGACAAACAAAACAGACAAACCTTCAACCAGACTCATCAAGAACATAAGAGAGAGTACAAAAATAAATAAAACCGGAAATGAAAGTGGGGAGATTACAAGTGATACCACAGATATACAAAGGATTGTAAGAAATTATTAAGAAAAAATATATGCCAAAACTTTGAAAATCTGGGTGAAGTGGACAAATTTCTATAAAAATATAACCTTCCAAAACTGAATCAAGAAGATGCAGAAAGCCTGAGGAGACTAGTAAAAGCTAGTGAAATTGAAGCACTAATCAAAAGACTCCTTGCATACCAAAGCCGTGGACTGCACAGTTTCACAGGAGAATTTTACAAATCATTTAGGGATGAGCAAATCCCTACATTCTCAGGCCATTCCAAAAAGTCCAAGAAGACAGATGACTCTTGAACTCTTTTTATGAGGCCAGCATCATCCTAATTCCGAAGCCAGATAAAGACAGGAAACTACAGACCAGCATTCACTAATGAACATAGGTGATAAAATATTCAACCAAATAATGGGAAACTGGGCCCAGCAAAGATTAAAAAGATCATATGCCATGATGAACTGGGATTCATCCCAGGCATGCAATGATGGTATGATATTTGCAAAGCAATAAATGTAATATGTCACATAAACAAGAGACAGAATTCACATGATCATAACAATAGATACAGAAAATGCATCTGATAAGGTACTGCACACATGATAAAAACACTCAGCAAAGTGGGAGTAGAGGAAGTATACCTCAAATGTAACAAATACCATATATGAAAAACCTACAGCCAACATCATATTCAACAGGCAAAACCCAAAAACTTTCCCACTTGGATAAGGAACAAGACAAGGATGTCCACTTTCATCACTTTATTTCAGCATAGTATTGGAAGTCCTAGCCACAGCAATCAGACAAGAAAAGGAAATAAAAGCCACCCACATTCAAAAGAAGGAAGTAAAACTGTCACTGGTTGCAGATGACATGAGTGTGTACAGAGAACACCCTATAGACTCCACCAAAAAAAGTCTTGACCCATTAAGCGAGTCTGGCAAAGCAACAACAAAGTCAATATTCAGAAATCAAAGGCATTTGTGTACACCACAATGAAACATCAGAGAGAGGGATCGGGGGGAAAAAACCCATTTGCTATAGCAACAAGAAAATAAAGTACCTAGGAACAAATGTAACCAAGGAAAAAGATCTGTACTCAGAAAACTACATAACACTGAAGACAGAAATTAAGGAAGACACAAATACATGGAAGCATATGCCGTGTCATGGACTGAAAGAATGAACATCATCAAAATATCCATACTACCCAAAGCAATTAATAGATTCAACACAATCCCTATTAAAATACCAATGACATATTTCACAGTTATAGAACAAACATTTCAAAAACTTACATGGAACCATAAATGATTCAGCAATTTTGAGGAAGAAGGACAAAGTAGGAGGGATCACAATACCTGATATCAAACTATATTAAATGGCCACTGTAATGAAAACAGTCTGGTACTGGCATAAGAACAGACACATAGATCAATGGAACAGAAGAGAGCTCGGAAACAAACCCATGTCTCTATAGTCAATTAATATTTCACAAAGAGGGCAGAAGGATACAGTGGAGTAAAAATAGCCTTTTCGACAAATGATGTTGGGAGATTGGGACAGCTAATGCAAAAAAAAAAAGAAAAAAGGAGAGACTAAACCACCAACTTACACTATATATAGAAAACTAAGTTCAAGATGGTTACGAGACTTAGACACAAGTCACAACACTATAAAAGTCCTAGAGGAGAATGCAGGCAGGAACATCTCAGATATTCCACACAGTAATAGTCTCACCAATATGACCCCCTAGAGTAAGGGACATAAAGGAAAGGATAAGCAAATTGGACTTCATTAAAACCAAATCTTCTCACAGCTAAACAAAACATCAACTGAATGAAAAGGGAGCCAACTGTATGGGAAAATATATTTCCCAATGATATGTTGGACAAGAGTTTGCTCTCCAACATATATAAAGAACTCACATGACTCCACTCCAGGAAGACAAACAATCCAACTAAAAAATGGGCAAAGGACCTGAAGAGACAATTCTCCAAGGAGGACATACACAGGGCCCAGAGACATGAAAAGATGCTCAGCATCACTAGCCATCAGATATATGAAATTAAAACCACAGTAAGACACCACTTCACACCGGTCAGAATGGCCATCATAAATAAGTCAACAAAGAACAAGTGCTGGTGAGGTTGTGGAGAAAAGGGAACTCTAGTGCACTGCTGGTGGGAAGGGAGACTGGTGCAGCCACTGTGGAAAACAGTATGGAATTTCCTCAAAAACAAAATGGAACTGCCTTTCGACCTGACAGTTACATTACTGGGACTGATTATACCCTAAGAATCCTGATTCACTAATACCGAAGAACCTCTGCACCCCAGTATTCATGGAGGCACAATTTACAATAGCCGAGAATTGGAAGCAACCTAGGTGCCCATCAGTAAATGAATGGATAAAGAAACTATGGTATATTCACACAATGGAACACTACACAGCAAACGGAAGGAAGAAGCTCCTATACTTTGGGACAGGATGGGTAAAACTGGGCAGCATTATGCTAAGTGAAATAAGCCAGGGGGTGAAAGACAAATACCATATGATCTCACCTATAAGTGTAATCTAATCAACAAAACAAGCAAGCAAGACATAACCAAAGACATTGAATAACCAACTTGACAGTACCACAGGGGTAATGTAGGGTGATAACAGGGGAAAGAAGGGGAGGGGACATCAAGGAACATGTATAAAGGACCCATGGACAAAGCTAAAGGTGAGTAGGATTGAGGGGGGAAAGTGGGTGTATGTGGGGCTGTGGTAAGTGGTGGTGGGGATAATGGAGGCAACGGTACTTGAACAACACTAAAAATAAAAATGAATATAAAATAAGCATAATGAAAGAACAATATAAATGCAGAAAATACTTATTATGTATGAAATTAAAACCACAGTAAGACATCACTTCACACAGGTCAACATTGCCATCATAAACAAGTCAACAAAGAACAAGTGTTGGTGAGGTTGTGGAGAAATGGGAACTCCCATTCACCTAGGTTGCTTCCAGCACTTGGCTATTTTAAATTGTGCCTCTATGAATACTGGGATGTATAGATTCTTTGGAATTGGTGAATCAGGATTCTTAGGTATAATCAATCCCAGTAATGTAACTGCCAGGTCAAAACAGAAGGGTGATAAGAAAATCATAAAATAAGTAGGTATTAGAGAGTATGCAGAAAAAAGACAAGAGAACATAAAGAGCACAGAAAAACAGAATGAGTGTGATGAGAACAGATACAACACATAAAATATATAGAAAAAAGAAAACAAAGATAATACGTAAAATGAAAATACCAATAGAGCACACACACACACAAAAAGAACTCAGCAAAAAGGGGATAGATATAAAAAGATAAGATGGAGAAAAATGTGCAGAAAACAAAAAATACACAGAAAACAGTGAGAAAAGAAATAGAACAGAGGGAATGCAGAAAATAAAGAGAATGCAGAGAAAATATAAATACTTATAAAGAGAATGGAGAAAGAAAAGAAAGCAGAAAAAGTAGGGAGTGAGTCAGAAACTGGAGAAGATGCAGAGGGAAAAAAAAAAAAGAACAAAGATAACACCTCAGGGAAAACTGGAAAAATGCAGAGTACTATGAAAATGAGTAGGCAGGGAGTATATTGAAAACAGATAGCTCAGATTGAACACAGAAAATGTAAAAACATTGAGAGAGTGGACAAAATGCAGAAAGCAGGATAATAGAGGGATTACAGACTTCAGAAAACTGAGATAGCTCAAAGAGAATAAAGAGAATGCAAAAAATGGAGAAAATCAAGGGAAAACAAGAAGTGTGCAAATAATGGGATAAAAGGACAGAGATAATGCATTTTCAGGAGAGAAACTGCAGATAATAAATACAATGCAGAAAACAAAGTTTATATAAAAAAACAATGGGAACACAAAGGAGATACTGTAAAGATAAAAAAGGGAACACACTAAACAGAATGAGAAGAGGATGCAGAAAGTGTCATAAAAAAAGAGTGGGTACTATGTGGAAAAGATAGATAACAGTTAAAAAAAAGAAAATGCAAAATAAAAGTAAACAAGTGAATTGAGATAACAGAGAATGGAGAGAAGAGAGAAGAAAAAGGATGTGAATAGAAAAAAATATATGAAAGAAACAGGAGAAATGATTAAAAAAAGAGAAAAGGAAGAGAACAAAGAAATCAGAAAATATGAAAAAAGAACAGAAAGAATGCAAAAATAAAAGAGCTTGGAAAGAAAGAGGATGAAAAAAATGGAGAGAACAGAAAGAATGATAACACAGAGGGAATGCAGACAACAATGAAAATGAGAAGAAAACAAAATACAAATTAAAAGGAGAATACAGAGCGCAGAAAATAAAAATAAGGAAAACAGGGAAAATGCTGCAATCAGAGAGAATAATGAGAAAACTAGAAAAGGAGATAATGGCAGGAAATGGACAGAAGGACACCATGGAGAAAACAATGAAAAATAAAAAGAATGTAGAAAACTGTTAGAGGCCAAAGAGTATAATAAAAGGACATAGAGACAATGCAGAGATAGGAACCAACAGGGGAACCAAAGACGATATAGAGAAGGAAGAGATGGGGAGAGTACAGTGAAAACAAAAATAATAGAAAAGAGAGATAGACAACTGAAAAAGAATATAAAGGAAACGTAGAAAATAGACTTTGTAGTGTATTGAAAAAACACAAAAGATGTAAACAGCAAGAAAATGGGAAGTGCAGAAACTTTTGAAACTGAGGACAGAAAAAGAGTCTGAAGAAATATGTTAAGAAAACAGAACAGAATATGAAAGAAAAAGAACAAAGATAATGCAGAAAAGGGAGAGAATAAGGAAATAAGGAAGAAAGTATATGGAAATAATAAGAAAATAGAGAAAATGCAACACAGAAGGAGAAATGTTGAGAGAGTAAAAGCAGAAAATACAGTAAGGTAACAGAGAATTCAAAGGAAGAAAAGCAAGAAGAGAATAGTAAATGCAGAAAATTCATCAAAGTAGGAAAAATGATGAGAAAATGAAAATAAGATAATGGAGAGAACAGAAAAATCAGAAAAAATGAGGACAGAGAAAGGCATAAGATGAAAAAATTAAAGGAGTATAACAAGAAGGAAAAGAACAAGATAATGTAGAGGAAAAAGAAAAGGAAGATAAAGAAAAAAGCAAAAGTCTGACCATATAAGAAGAGAATGGAAAGAACAAAATAGAGAATTGGAAATAAAAAACTGCAAAGAGAGGGGACAGACACAGATAATATATAAAAAGAGAAAAGCAAAAAGAAAACAGAAAACAAAAAAATACATGAGGAGAACAGAGAGAACACAAAACAGAACCAAAATTATTTTAACTGCAGACATGAGAGAACATTTTTTAAAATGAAGGGAGTGCAGTAAATGGAGCAACAAGGAGAGAATGAAGGGAACATAAAAGACACCAGTATTAAAAAAGAAAGAGAATGTAGATAAAATAGTGAAAACCAAAGGAAAAAAAGAATGCAAAAAATACAGTGAATGACAATAGAACAACAGGACACAAAAAGCAGAAATAATGGGTGAGAATGAATAAAGGAAAAGGAAAGAACATAAATAGAAAATGAAAACCCAGAAACAGAACACAAACACCAACGTGGAAAATGAAAAAAAAAAAAATAGAGATAATGTGGAGAGACAAAAAAGGACACAAAAAAATGATAGGAAATGCAAACGTACTGAAAAGAGAAAATGAAAAGAGAACAAAAAAAACACAAAAATAACCTAAAGAAAAACAGAACAGCAACAACAATGTAAATAAAGAAATCAACATAAAAAGAGTCCACAGAAAACAGCAAAGATAAAAACAAAAAGAAACAGAGATCAAAGGGAGCACTTAAAGAGAATACTGAAAATGGAGAAAAGGTATAATATAGAGACATTTAGAAAATATAAAAATGCAAGAAACAGATTACATGGAGACAAATGAGGGAAGACAAAAAGCAGAAAGCAGAAGTAACAGAGAAAAGAGAAAATGCAGAGAGAATGTAAAGAATGTGAAAAATGGGGAGAAAGAGGAGAAAACTAAAATAATGTGAAAAAAGAGAATACAGAAGGAACAAGAGAAAAAAATAAATGTAAAAGAAAGAAGAAAGAAAGAAAGAAAGAAAGAAAGAAAGAAAGAAAGAAAGAAAGAAAGAAAACAACCAGAGAGAACTGAGCGATTATAGGGAACAAGGTGGTAAAAGAGGTAATGTAGAAAATAGAAAATGAGAAAATAAAGACAATGCTGAAGATAGTAAGAAAAAAATGGAGTAAATGAAGAAGGAAAGAATAAGGAGAGGATGAAGAGAAGGCAAAAAGAAAGAAGAGAATGGAGTCAAAGACAAAAATAGCACAAAGGTAAATGAAGTACATTGTGAAAACAAAAACAATGGAAAAGAAATGAGAAAAGGAGACAAAATGTATACAGAATACAAAGAAAACAAAGAGAACATAGAGGAAATTCAGCAATGAAAGAGTATGCAAATACAATGGAAAGAACTCAGAAAACAGTAACTACCTAGAGAACAGATGAAACAAAGAAAATTAAAATAGAGCACAAAGGATGGAAAAGAATAAAAAATGGGAAAGCACAGAAAACAAAAGAAACAAATTATACAAAACTGACAGAATAAAAAAATACAAGAAAGAATGGTGTAAAACAGGACCAATGTACATAATGTAGAAAATTTAAAAAGATGCAACAAATGGCAAAAATGCAAAGAAAAAAAGTAAATGCAGAAAAGGAAATCAAAAGAACATGGAGAAGATTAATAAATAAAAAATTCAAAGAGAAATTTGAGAATGCGGGAGACAAACAGAGCAGAGAACAGAAAGAAAGCAGTGAAAAGTGATAATGAAGAAAAAAATGAAGACGAAACAAACAGAGTGCAAAAAAAACAGAAAGAGCAGAAAAAGAAAATGAAATAGTGGGGAAAAAAACAGATAAAAAGGTGCAGAAGAGTAAGTGAACACTGAAAGAACCAAGAGACTGTAGTATACAAAGACAACGTGGAGATAATGAGAACACATAAAACAAAGAAAACATTTAAAGAAAGAAGAGAATGCAGTGAGATGAGAGGTCAAAGACAGAAGAGAGCAAGAAGAAAATGCTGCCATGGGGATAATCAGTGATAGCAGCCTAGTGGATCCCTTCCCTCCCAGGGAGAGGAAACCTCAGACCCATGCCAGGAGAGACATGGATACATAAAATCCCTGGGGAGAGAAAAGGCAACAAGCACACACTACTGGTGGTGTACCCAATCTGGGGTGGCGGTCACCAGCCAGGACAGGGCCAGAGAAACTTGTGGGATCCTGGTGGCACCTAGAGCTAGGAAAAGGGGTGGGACATGACTGGCTGTTAACCGGATTGAGTCTGGACTTGCAAAGGGTGTGGAAATCTGTGCAGGGGCTCAGGGTGGGGGCAGTGCCAACAGAGGCTTTTTCAAAAGGGGAACTGAGATGCACCACGCAAGGGTCTCTGCACTGCAGCCCATTCAACAAAGAGGGAGGAGTGTGGGCACAATTTGCTCACACTCAGGACACCTCACAGGTTGACCAAAGGGGGCAGCAGTGTTTGGAGTGGAAGTGGCACCAAAGAGACTTTAAGAAGGGGAACTGAGGCACACTGTGCAAGGACCTCACAAATGCAATAGCAGGGCCAACAGAGGGAGGAGTGAGGGTGTCATTTTCTCCTACTCGGTATGCCTCACAGATTGATCAAAGGAGTACAAAATGAGGTGGCCTACTGGCGAGAGCCTGGCATAAATATGCAGAAGGTAGAATGCAGGCAGCACAGTGCCCTGAGGGTTTGGGCTGCAAACTGGGCACCTGTGATTATTGTAGCCCAGGCTGAGCCCCATCTCCACCAAACCACAGGAAAGGAAAAACTGAGCCCTTGCTCCTCTGCCTGGAGGAAACAGGAAAATATGCAAACCTGCTAGATAGGCTTAACAATCTCCAGGTGGCTTTTCTTTTCTTTCTTTCTTTTTTTTTTTTAAAGTAAGACCATTAAGACCCGGAGCTGAGAGAAAAACCAGAGACAGATCGAGAATGAAGTGAGAAGGTGTACACCAACAGCTGAGTCAAATTTCAGTTTTCTCTTCATCAAAACATGCATTTTTAAAAAAATTCTTTTTCTTCTGTTTATTTAGGTTTTGTTTGTTTTTAACGTTTGGTTTTATTCATTCTTCCATATTGCATTTTAATTTTTCTTCTCTCATTTCCCTCATATTCCCAACTACCCTTGGGTTCCTATTTTTATTATTTTTATTCAGATTACATATTTCTAATCATACTATTGTTATTCCAAAACCTACACAGCAACCTTCCCTGGCCTTAATCCATTTCACTATAATCCTGAGTTTTGTTCTTGTTTGTGTAAAATTTGCTTTCTTTCACACTACGCCAAGTTTCTATCCCTCAATTACTCCTCCATCTAACCTCGCGTAAGCGCTGTTTTCCTTAAGTCAGCTCACATTCCGTATTTCCCCTCTTATAAGAGTCTCATTTCTTTTCCATGTTTTATATACAGTGCCTAGTTGGTGAAATGCCATGGTTATTGCTGTACTTCTCCAACAGAACTCCTATTTGTTCACTATTTGTTTGTACTTTGAATCCCATAATGTATACTCCCCCTCTGACTCCATTTTGCCTTCCCCTGCCTCTGATCAGCTGAGAGATTAATTTTATTTTATTGTCATCTCTCTCTCTCTCTTTTTCTCCTTTCTTCCCCTTTCTCTCAACCTAGGATTTACTCCTTACTTTTATTAGGTTGCTTCCCCCAATTCTCAAAATCATTTTTCTTTACTGTAGACATCTCATATTCACTTTTTGTTTTTATACGATGTTCCTATTCCCATTCCGCCTTTATTAAACTTTATTCCGCTGTCATTGCTATTGACCCTGCTGTATTTTTCTACAATATTTCTCCCTTTGGTCCAGTACCTTCTCAATTTTACTTCGAACTTCATAATATACTCTTTCCTTTTCTTAACCCATTGTTCCCATCATCATTTCATGTTTCACTTTTTTAAATAAAATTCTGTTCTTTCCCTTTCTTCACCTTGGTTCTATCGCAAATCTTATCAATTCTCCTTCCTCTTACATCACATATTCCTTTTGTCATATCCTAAAATAGGTCATCACATATTCCTTTTGGTCATCACGTATTCCTTTTGTCATATCTTAAAATAGCCACAATCTCTCTTCAACTTTATTAATCTAAGTTTAATTGCTGTTGAGACTGACAACAGCAATTAGGGAGGTTCTTCCTGCTGGTGGTTGTCTGGTAATACTGTTTTGTTAAACAGCACCTGTAAAACAGCATACAGGACAAGGTAGGAGTTGTGACTACCAGTAAGACCGTTGGAGGGGAAAACACCAGAACAAAGAAAACCATCAATAAGTAAAACCCAAGCACAACCACAGAGCTGACACAAACAGAAGAAAGGAGATCAAAGAGACTGCACCACTGGGTGCCACAGAACTCCCACCACAGAAGTCCAACCCAAGAAGACAGCTGGCAAAGCAAGCATCCTGAGATGCAGAAACAAAAAAAAAAGTCACTTAAACTTGGGAGACAAAGAAAGATCCCCCCATCGAAATGAATGGAAACTTTGCCAGTGAAACAGCTAAATGAAGCAGGCAAGCAATCTATCATATGAAGAATTAAAAAAAAAAAAAAAGGTTATAGTATGCTCAAGGATCAATGGCATCTAAAGGAACAGAGTCAGAACTATGTCAACATGAAAAAGGCCTAGGTTATAGATAGGAACGAGGGAGAAATAAAAAATACAATATCTGGAATAAAAAAATACACTAGAAGGAATTACAAACAGGCTGGATGAAGCAGATGACCAAATTAGTAATCTGAAAAACAAGAAAGAAATAGCCAGGTAGAGCAACATAATGAAAAAAAAAAGTATAAGGATAGCTTAAGGGAACTTCAGGACAACATGAAATGCAACAACATTTGAAGCATAGGAATCCCAGAAGGACAAGAACAGGAGCAAGGGATAGAAAACTTGTTTGAAAAAATAATGACAGAAAACTTCCCTAACCCACAGTAGGGAAAAGCCATGCTAGTTCATAAAGCACAGAGTCCCATGCAAGACGAACCCAAAGAGGCCTACTCCAAGACACATCATAATTAAAATGCCAAATTTTAAAGAAAAAGAGAGAATTTTAAAAGGAGGAAGAGAGAAACAGATAGTAATATACAAGAGAGATCCAATAAGGCTTAGCAGCTGTTATTTGTTATTTAAGCTTTTTAATAAAACCTAAAACTAATCAACAAAACAAACAAGCAAGTGAAATAGAACCAGAGACATGGAAATAAAGAACAAACTGATAGTAACCAGGGAAAGGAGGGCGAAGGGTCATCAAGGAACATGTATAAAGGACCCAAGAACAAAGACAAGAGAGAGGAGTATTGAATGTGGGTGGTGAGGGTGGGTAGGGAAGAAGAGATAAATGGGGGGGAAATGCAGACAATGGTAACTGAACCAAAAAAACCCCAAACTTTTAAAGAAATACAAAAAAAGAAAGGAAGGAAGGAAGGAAGGAAGGAAGGAAGGAAGGAAGGAAGGAAGGAAGGAAACAGATACCAGTCGTATGGGATATTAACACCCCGTTGACTTCAATGGGTAGACCTTCCAGACAGAAAATCAACAAGGAGATCGCAACCTTATATGACACACTAGATCAAATAAATTTAATTAATACATTCAGAGAATTTAACCTCAAAGCCACAGAACATACATTGTTTTCAAGTGCACATGGCACATTTTCTAAGACCACGTTAGGACACAAATGAAATCTCTGTATATTTAAGAAGACTGAAATCAGATCAAGCATCTTCTCTGAAACAATGCTATGAAACCAGAAATCAATAACAAGAAGAAAACTAAAAAATAATTACAGATATGGAAGCTAACATGTTATTAAATAAAGAATGGGTCAACAATGAGTTCAAGAAAGAAATCAAAGTATAACTTTATCAAAAGAAAAATGAGAACAAAACAACCCAAAATCTATGGGAAAGAGTGAAAGCAGACCCAAGAGGAAATTCTTAGCATTACAGGACTATCTCAAGAAACAAACAAAAAAGGCTTAAGTAAACAATCTAACTTTACACTTAAAACGACTTGGAAAAGAACAACAGAGTCCAAAGTAAGTACAAGGAAGGCAAGATAAAGATGAGAGAAGTAAACAAAATAGAGTCTCAAAATGACACAAAGACCAGTGAATCCAAGAGCTGGTTCTTTGAAAATATAAACAAGATTGACAAGCTTAGACTCATATGAAAAAAAAAAAGAGGGAGGGCCCAAATAAATAAAATCAGAAATAAAAGAGGAGATAAAAACTGAACCAAGGAAATACAAATGACTTTAAGAAAATATTATGAACAACTATATCTAACAAATTGAACAACCTGACAAAACAGGTATAATCCTAAAACGTACAATCTTCCAAAGCTAAACAGAAAAAATCAGAGAACCTGATAGATTAACCTAGTGAAATTGAAGCACTAATTTGAAACTTCTCAACAACAAAAATCCAAGAATTCATGGCTTCACAGATGGCTTTTATGAAATATTCTGAGAACTAAGACCTTTCCCTTCTCAAACTAATCTAAAAAATCCAAGAGAAGACTCCACAGCTCTTTATATGAACCCAGCATTATCCTAAATCCAAACCCAGATAAAGACACCACAAAGGAAGAGCACTAAAGCCCAATATCCCTTATGAACATAGATGCTAAAATGTTCAACAAAACACTAGTAAACCAAATACAGCAATATATCAAAAAGATCATACACGATGATAAACTGAGATTTACTCCATGAAAGCATGGCTGATAGAACATATGCAAATCAGTAAACATAATACATCACATAAACAAAATGAAAGACAATCACATGATTATCAACTTATGCAGGAGCATTTGACAAAATCCATTACCCATAATGATCAAAACTCTCAAAAAGTGGGAATAGAGGAACATACGTAAACATAATAAAGGTCATATATGACAAACCTATTGTCAGCATCCTACTCAATGGGCAAAAACTACAAGGGTTCCTCATGAAATCAGGAACAAGGCAGGGATGTCCAGTTTTACCTCATTCAACAAAGTACTTGAAGTCCTAGTCATAGCAGTCATACAAGAAGAAATGAAAGCTATCCAAATGAGAAAGGAAGAAGTAAAACTGTCCTTATTTGCATATGACATGCCACTGAACATGGAGAACCCTAAAAATTCCACCAAGACACTACTAGAACTCATACATGAATTCAGCAAAGTAGCAGGATACAAAATTAATATAAAGAAATCAGTTGTATATTTATATGCCAATGATGAACTATCGGGGAAATTAAGAAAACAATCCCACTTATAAGTGCTTCAAAAAAATAAATAAAATACCTAGGAATAAATCAACCAAAGATATAAAAGACCTACTGGGAAAATTATAAGTCACTGAAGAAAGAAATTAAAGAAGATGCAAAGAAGTGGAAGCACATATGTGTTCATAAATAGGGAGAATTAACATAATCAAAATGTCCATACTACCCAAAGCAATCTATAGATGCAATGAAATTCCTATCAAGACACCAATGATGTATTTCATAGATCTAGAACATTTCAAAAATTTATATGAAACCGCAAAAGTCCCCAATAACAAATGGTGATCTTGAGAAAAAAGGGCAAAGTTGGAGTAGTCATGCTACTAATATTAAACTATATTGTGAGGCCATAGAAGTAAAAACATGGTACTGGCATAAAAACAGACACATAGATCTATGGAACAGAATTTAAAGCCCAGAAGTAAACCCCTAACCTTACAGTCAATATTTGACAGAGGAAGCAAGAACATACAATGGGCTAAAGATAGTTTGTTCAATAAATGGTGTTGGGAAAATAAGATAGATATGTGTAAAAAATGAAACTAGACCACCTTCTGGTGTCACACAGGATAAACTTTAAATGGATTAAAGAGTTAAATGCAAGACTCCAAATCATAAAAATCCTAACAGAAAACATAGGCAATAAAATTTTGGACTTTGATCATAGCAATATTTTATCTGCTACATCTCCCAAGACAAGGGAAACAAAAACAAAAAAAAAAAAAAAGAGAGAGAGAGAGGGAGAGAGAGAGAGAGAGAGAGGCTACATAAAAACTAAAAAAAAATTTGCAAGGCAAATGAAATGATCAACAAAATAAATGATCACTCACAGAATGAGAGAACATATTTACCAAACATCTGATAAGACATTAAAGTCCAAATTATAAAGACTTTATAAAACTCAGCACCAAAAAAACAAACAGTCCAATGAAATATGGGTAAATAACTTGAATAGGTATGTCTCCAAGATGGATGTACAGAGAGCCAATAGACATATGAAAAGATGCAAATTCAAACCACAGTGTTATCAGATGATATCACTTCACACTGTCAAAATAGCTATGACTAATAAATAGGTCAAAAAGCAAGTGGTGGCAAGGTTGAGGAGAAAGGGAAACAATCCTCAGTGTTGTTAAGAGTGCAGGTTGGTGCAGTCGCTGTGGAAAGCAGTATAGGAATACCTCAGTTAGAAACAGAACTGCCTCATGACCTTGCAATTCCACTTTTGGGAATTTATCTGAAATACCCAAAACACTAATTTGAAACACAATAAGCACACGATGTTCACTGCAGCATTGTTTAAAATCACCGTGATTTGGAAGCAGTCCAAGTATCCATCAATAGATGACTGGATATATTAATTATGGTACACATACACAGGGGAATATTATTCAGCCATAAAAAAGAAAATTTTACCCTTTGCAACAGCATGGATAGATGTGAAACATTATCCTAAGTGAAATATGCCAGTCACAGAAAGATAAATATCATACGATTTCACCCATATGGGAATCTAATGAACAAAGTGAACTAACAAGCAAAATAGAGACAGAATCATGGAAAGGAGGCTGAGAGCTCTGAGTGGGGAGTGTCAAAATGGGGTGGAGGGATTGAGCAAAAAAGGAAAAAGGACTCAAGAACATGGACAACATTGTGGTGCCTGCCTCAGGGTAGAGGGTACAGTGGCATATCTTACACCTTCCAGTGGTTAAAAAAATATAATCTGTGTAATTAGCCATATTAACTAAACAAGAAAAACCTTACGGTCATCTCAATAAAGGCATAGGAAGCACCTGGCAAAATTCAGCATACATTCCTCCCAAAAAAGATTTAAGCAAACTAGAAATTGAGAGTGACCTTCTTTTATAAATAAAGGGAAAATATTTTTTTAAAACCCACAGTTAACTTCAATGTGGTGAATGACTGATCTCTTTATTTATTTTTTTACTTCAAAATAAGGACCAAGTCCAGAATACGCACTATCACTCCTCTTATTCTAACTATTGGAATTAGGCTAGAACAATATTAAAAGACATCCAACTGGAAAGAAAAATGTAAAATTTCCTTTGCTTGCAAATGGCATAATTGTTGAAAATATCTGATGGAATGGGTAAGAAGTTATTCATACTCATAGTAAGTTCAGCAAGGTTTCAGTATGTAAGGTTTACATACAAAGTTAAGTTGTATTTCCAAATGCTAGTGATGGGTAACAGAAGATTCAAATTTTGAAAAATGTAGGGATGAATCTGATAAAAGAAAAATATTATAAACTGACAAAATATTTTGCTCTGAGAAATTTCAAATGACAAGGACAAATATACCTTGTTTATAAGTCATGTAACGTGAAGATGTCAGTACTTCCCAAATTAAATATAACTGAGTGAATGTAATCTAATCCCAGTATCTTTTAATTGTTGTTCCATTACAGTTGTCCCGCATTTTTCCCTATTGGTAACCCCTACGCCATCCCCCACCATCTCCCCATTGTCCATGCTCACGAGTCCTGTATTCCTGTTTCTTTCCTTACCCTTTCCTTGTCTTTCCCTCATTATTGCCCTCCCCAGCCCCCAGCCCAATCTGGTCACTGTCAGTTTGTTTTTATTTAATAGAACCACAGACTTGGTATTCCAGTGTTTTAACAGAAACTGATATGCTGATTCCAAAATTCAAACAGAAATGCAAAGATTTTAAATTGCTAAAACAATTTGGAAAAAAAGTAAAGCTGAAAAAAATTCCACATTTCAGGAATTAGAAAGCTACAATATTCAAACAGCATTGTATAAAACAGAATGCAGGAGGTCCAAGATGGCAGGAAAGTAGTGGACAGCTGTATTCATCTGCTCTCAACCACAGACCAGATGTGAAATCAGAACACACAGAAGAGAATGAGTTGAAAGCTTCTGCAAGTGAGAGCAAACGTGCAGGAGAGCATGTGGAAACTGCAGGACTAGGCAGAAAATGGCCTAGTGGCCGACGGCCTGGGCTTTCTAGGACTACCATGGCTACCCACCCCTGCACTGCTAGCACAGAGTAGGGGCAGCTGTAGATTAACTCAGGACCCTCAAGCTACCAGGGCAGCAAGATAATGTCTGGGAGGCGCAGGCTAAGAAATAGCATGGTAGGAACAGGGAGGTTCAAGGCTAAAGACCTCTGGAGGGAACAGGGACAGCACATCATCACTGCCTTGTGTTACAGTAAAGCCGATGGGATCTTCCCAGTGCCATCCAGGAAATACTCAGTGAGAAACTCTATCTAAAACTGGTGGGAGCCCTTAAAGGAAGTGACCAGACCTGACCATGGGAAACACTATGGTTTTGGAGAGGAGGGAGTGCCTCCTTGGACCTCCTGTGAGAGAGCAGCAGGCTCGGGTCTGGAAGGCAGGAGCTAAATGCCTGAGATTGGCTCCCGTCAGCCAGGGCCTTTCACAGACAGGTGAGCCCACCCACACTTGCAGGATCACAGGCTTGGCAGAGCAGTGAGGTCAGGCCCAGGAGTTTCCTGCTGCTGTGTGCATAACCCCAGGGGAAAGAGGAGTCCCTGAGCTAGACACTACCTGCTGTACAGC
>PVJD01014706.1:0-27946 GCA_004026545.1 Mormoops blainvillei
ATCTTGTAATTTCTTTTCTCTCACATTCTTTTTTCTAACAGTTGATCTTAACTAATACTCTTGTATTTTTTCAATATTTATAATACAATCATCAAGGCAATTCTGTTTTACAATTGATTTTCCAATTAGCCCCTCCCACCTTTAGTTTTGATATTTGACCCATATCTGTGTTGTCTGAGAATATAGTTATTTCATACTATACCCTAATAGTCATCATTTAATTACGCCCCATCAGCAAATACAACTTTTTCGTCATTATCTCTCCAGTCATTTGTTTATTTGAAGTTCTTTTTCTAGTTGATTTCTCAAGAAGTGCTCATGGAAACACTTCCCTGAGGTCTTATGGTCATGACCTTTTAACTTTAAAATCAATTTAACTCAATGAAATATTCTTAGTTCACATTTTTTTCTTGAGAATCTTAAATAACTTCATTTTTTCCTGGCAAAATGTATTTTTCCTGGCAAAAGTATGATGATTAAAAAATCTGAAGGCAAGTATTATTTTCTTTCTATTATACTTCCTCAATTTTAGCTTAGGTGATAAAAATTTAAATATTTTTTACATTTAAAACAATTTAAGTTTAGTTTCTACTAGAATATGTCTTGGTAATTTAGATTTGATTTAAGGTGTGCTATTAAAATTTCAAGTAGCATTTATTTATTTATTTAAAAGATTTTATTTATTTTATTTTTAGAGGGGCAGGGAGGTAGCAAAAAAGGGAGAGAAACATCAATGTGTAGTTGCCTCTCACACACCCCCTACTAGGGACCTGGTCCACAACCTAGGCATGTTCCCTGACTGGGGAATCGAACTGGCAACTCTTTGGTTCGCAGGCCAACGCTCAGTTCAATGAGCTACACCAGCCAGGGCTCAAGTAGCATTTATTTTTAATTTGAGGAAAAACTTTCATTGTTTTGCTTTTGTTTTCTCCTATATGCAGTCATACCATACATATGTGTGTTATTACTATATTTTGCCTGTCTTCAATATGTCACTCTTTCCGATACTTTAAAAAAATTTTTAATTTATTGTATTAAAAAATTTGGTGGAGCCCTCACTGTTGTGGCAGACTGGGTTGGGCATTGTCCTGCAAACTGAAATGTCACTCATTCAATTTCCCGGTGGAGCACATGCCTGAGTTGTGGGCCAGGTGCCCAGTTGGGGCTGTGAGAGAAACACCCGATCGATGTTTCTCTCACCCTCCAGTCATTCTCTCCCTATCTTTCTCCCTCCCTTCCCATCTCTCTAAAAATAAATAAATAAAATCTTTTTTTCTTTTTTTTTAGATTTAATAGGAAAGAAAAACATTGTATTGTTGAAGTCTTAGGCAACTATTCATGTGAAGGTCCAAATTTGGACTTGAGATTCTTAGCAGTCAGAGTAAAGCATAAGACATAATCAGCTACAAAATGAAAGTTCATAACAGTAACATTTTGAATTATGTACATTTTAAAAAGCAAGTGTAGTGTTCTATACCACATGCAATAACTCAAAATTAGCACAAGCTCAGAAGTTAGATGTTTTAATTAAATTCTTGCTTTTTAATCTTTTGTATAGGTCATGCCCACAAGTGACATTTTGGGGAAACTTTTGTAAACAGTGTCAACTCTTCCTGAACATACTTCCCCTGCTCAGATAACAAAAAGTACAGACTGAAGGGGCAAAGGAGCTGTGTGTATGTGTTTATACATTTTCATTTTTAAACAATTTTCAAGTTGAGTTCTATTGCACTTTGTTTTTATATATTTTTATTTTGGGGGGGTATATTTTATTGATATACTATTACACTTGTCTCATTTTTTTCTCTGCTTTATCTCCTCCATCCTGCACCCCATCCCATCATCCTCACACCACTTAGTTCATGTTTATGGGTTGTATACTATTCTTAGCCTCCTCCTATCTGTTTTTTATTGCTCAACATTTTCCTACCACCACTTTCCCCAGCCCCACCCACCCTCAGTCCTTCCCCCATTTGGCTTAGTCAATAGGTCTTTATGCATGTCCCTTTGTGACCCTTCCTCTTCTTTTACCCCGTTATCCCCCTCCCACCTCCACTCTTGTTACTGTTTTTTTCTTATTTCATTGTTGCTGGTTATATTTTGCTTGCTTGTTTATTTTGTTGATTAGGTTCCACTTAGGGGTGAGATCATATGGTATCTCTCTCTCACTGCCTGGCTTATTTCACTTAGCATAATGCTCTCCAGATCCATCCATGCTGTTGGGAAAGGTAGTAGCTCTTTCTCTTTCTTTCTTCCTTTCTTTCTTCCTTCCTTTCTTCCTTCCTTTCTTTCTTTCTTCCTTCCTTTCTTCCTTCCTTTCTTCCTTCCTTTCTTCCTTCCTTCCTTCCTTTCTTTCTTTCTTTCTTTCTCTTTCTTTCTTTCTTTCTTTCTTTCTTTCTTTCTTTCTTTCTTTCTTTCTTTCTTTCTTTCTTTCTTTCTTTCTTCTTTCTCTCTCTCTCTCTCTCGTTCATTCTTTCTCTCTTTCTCTCTTTTTCTTTTCTTTTCTTTTCTTCTTTTCTCTTTTCTTTTCTTTTCTTTTTTCTGCTGCATAGTATTCCATTGTGTAAATGTCCCATTGGTTTTTGGTCCACTCATTTACTGTTGAGCACTTAGGTTGCTTCCAATTCTTGGCTATTATGAATTGTGCTGCTGTGAACATCGGGGTGCATAGGTTCTTTTGAATTGGTGTTTCAGGATTCTTAGAGTATAATCCTAGTAATGAAATTGCTGGGTCAAAAGGCAGTTCCATTTTCAGTTTTTTGAGCAAATTCCAAACTGTTTTCCACAGTGGCTGCACCAGTCTGCATTCCCACCAACAGTGCACTAGGGTTCCCTTTTCTCCACAACCTCGCCAGCACTTGCTGTTTGTTGATTTGTTATGATGGCTATTCTGACCCATGTGAGGTGAAATCTCATTATGGTTTTAATTTGCATCTCACTGATGGCTAGTGATGCTGAGCATCCTTTCACATGTCTCTGGGCCCTGGTGTATGTCCCCCTTGGAGAAGTGTCTGTTCTGGTCCTTTGCCCATTTTTTAAATTGAATTGTCTGTCTTCCTTAAAAATAAATAAAAATCTTAAAATAATTTTGGTGGAAACATAAGCCATATACAAAATTTCACATAGAAATATTATAGTTCAACAAATTGAACATACTTATGTTGTAAACAGTGTCTAGATAAGAAATAGAAAGGAGCTCCAGGTACCTCCATTTAAATGCTACTAACATCACCAAAAACAAACGTTACCTCGATTATTTATTTACTTATTTATTAAATCAAATTTATTTGGGTGGCAATGGGCAATAAGATTTTGCAGGTTTCAAGTGTACATTTCTATGGTATATCACCTGTACATTGTGTGCCCACCACCCAAAATCAAATATTCCATCACCTTATATTTGACCCATTTAACCCTTTACTACCTCCCACCTCCTTCTCTCTGGTAACTACAATAATCATCTCACCTTGACATTTACTATGCATGTTTTAAATTTTATATAAGGGATAACTACAGTTTGTAGTTGTTTGTGTCTGTCCTCACTCACTGAATCTTGTATTTGTGAGTTCATCCGTTTGTTTATTATTTCTCATTGAATCTCAATAATATATCTATTCCATTGAATGAATATGCTTAATGTATTATTTATTACACAGATAATTGAATATTGGGCTCTCTTAAGATCTTGGCTGTTATGAATAGTTCTGGTATGACCATTAATGTCCTATAATATGGTGAAAATTTGTAAACATAGTCTTCTATATATACCTATGCATGGGATTGCTGGGCCTCAGGGCATGGGTATGTGCAGTTTTAGTAGGTACTGCCAGTGTTTCAAAATGGCTGTACCCATCAGTGTTGAATGAGATATGTAATTACTCTTGATCTACTAAAAAAATTGGGATTTAATATATATATTTTTAAACTTAGTTCTTCTGATACTATCTGGCTGTTTTACATTATAGTTTTTGTTTGTCCTTCCTGACTTTTTTTTTAATTAAAAAGAAAGTTTCCTACATTTCAACCTCTATTTATCATAAAGCATTTTCTATTGGGTTTATTTACTTCTGTGTTTCATCTTAATCTTTACTTCTGAAAAAGAAATGTATTTTGATTATAATTCTTTCCTCTTATTATTTAATTTCTCTGTTTTCCCCATTTTGATTTTTTTCATTTTTCTTTCTATTATGTTCTTAATTTATTTAATTCACTAAAAAAAAGTAGGCAATAGTTTCCATCTGTTCATGGCCATGTATTTTTGTGCTTTCATTTTCTGTAAAGGCCTTATTCTTTCCTCATCTTTTCTTTATAATAGCTCTATATTTAATTCAATAATAATTTCTATTTTTCACTTCTTACATGGCATTATTTTTTTTTCTGAACTTTTAGGAAAGAGAGTACATAGGGTTTGCTTTTCTAGCTTCATGACTTTAAAGATTCTTCTGTTGTCACTTTTTTTTTAAAGGCAGTGTCATGCTGTCTGAGGTTTCCTGGAGCTGCTCTCTCCTCTCACTTTAGTTGTGGTATTCTCTTTTCTTTTCTACCATTTCCTCTATCCTTTCAATAAGGAATACATTTGCAGAAGCTTCCCCTCAGTTCATGGCTTTATCTTGGGAGGGAGCTTAGTTGGGCAATTTGAAGTGTTGACTTGATTTACTTTCCCGCACCTTGAGACATTATCAGATACCATCTACTTATTTATTTGAGATTACTAAAAACCCGCTATACCCTAGATGTTAATTTAAAATTAGCCCACTGTGCTTGATGGGAATTTCTAATTAACTGTGAGGTGTTTTTCTTTTTTTCTGTTATTTTTGTATCCAACAGAGCTGTCTTTGTTCCTATTTCCCTCCAAACACATAGTAACGCCATGGCAGATTTGTAACTGTTCCTGTGTTTTTTCTACCCTAGAAACACATTCTGGGGTATGTGAGGCTACCACATCTCCTTTTGTATTGCTATTGTTGTAGATGTTATTTATTTATTAATAATGTTAATATTCATGTGTGTGTCTATGTACCGGTAACTATTTGTCTTTTGGGGCAGTTATCGAGATCAAAAACCTGCCTTGGTACCACCTTCATCTTCCTTCCATTTTCTTTTAAGATTTGTAATATTCCAAGTTCTATATCTTAAACTAGATAGAATACCCTTATTCTTATTTTTCTTCAGTCACTCATATGTTACACCTATTCATTTATGCTAGTAAATGCCTGGCAAAGTTTGCTTTCATTTCATAACTTTCCATAGATATGTGTATTTTGACAATTGCATGTTAAAAATAGAGGTGTTATATAGATTTGTTTTTTCTTGTTAAATTGATACCCTCATTTTCCTAGAAAACTTTTCCAGAGATACAGAATTAAAGAATCAGTGGTATGCTTTGTAAAATATATTTCTATTCACAGGCTGGTTTTGTTTGTTCTAACTAAGAAGCAATAGTTTTGATCTATACATCAAAGATGACTTGAAGGGCTCTTACAACAGAAAACATGTATTTTCATGAATTCTTGGCATTTATAGTCATCTGGAAAGAGCTAATACAAAATATTTTCTCTTATTTTCTGATGGTGTTAATGGACCTTTACTAAGTGTAACCAAGCTTAGAGTTCATGAGATGAAGAAAACCATATAATTTTACTATTGTTATATATTTGAAAGGGCACCTAGACTTAAATTTCTTTTGAAAGCTATCATTTCCCAAACCAAAAAATAATAGCATTTAATGGTTAGAAGCAATAAAAGCAAGCAGTATATTTTCTCTCCCCCCCCCACCCTCTCTCTCTCTCTGTCTCTTCACTGCTACATATTAATATTGAGTAGCCTAAGCCTTCTTGCTCTTGTAAGGAAAAATATATGCTTATTTAAAAAAAAGTTCTATTACTTTTGACGCTTTTTTGCCTTTATTTGATGCAAAACTACTGCTGGGCAAACTGAGGTACTTGTAAGTTGATCTTATGCTTTCAGATTTCAATAGAATAAATGAGGGCACTTGATATGCAAGCTACAATCATTCCTTTAAGAAAAATTGATTTTATCTTTGGTGAGAGATTTTAAAATCTACAAAGTGACAGGTGACTTTGAAGTCTGAACCAAATATACTGTGTCTTAGTAGTCATTGGATTAAATGTGAAGCTATTTCAGTGACAGCTGATGTAAGCACCTGAAAGGGGAAGTGTAGATGTTAAGCAAATATACATCTAATGTTGCTCTAATTACTTCTCTTCCAGAAAGTTGTAAGTCGTTAGAGGACTTAATATGATAGGAAAATATTTTTCATTTCAATACCTTGAAAATATAAATTCAATGTCTATAAACTCTACTGGTCAGTACTAAAAAACATTGAATTAAAATAATTAACTAAAAATTTTTTTTTGGTTACTTCTGTTATATTGATATTAAAAGCGAAAACTAAGTACCTACATATGTGAAAATAGTCAAATGACTGCCATTCTATTTAATGGATACTAAGTAAACCTCAGTTGCACATGCGATACCCATTGCCGTGCGCATTAATCTACAGGACACACGTAAACTTGTTCTTTTTAGGGGTTTATTTATTGCAGTGATTGCTTGAGATATCGTTCTTGTTTTGTTTCATTTAAAAGTTGTTACCCAGCTCGTTCTCTAGTGTTATAAAATAAAATTGTTATGGATTCCTCAGAGTATCATAAAATTTCAATTAAGAATTATGAAGATTCGACATTACTACAGACGGTTGTAGAAATGCATTCTAAATGTAGTTCTAAGAGTAGAATTTCAAGAATCTTAAAGAATGGCAGTTATATTTAACGAGGACTATTTGAAAGTGAGTCTGTACAAACGTATTTCTTAAATAATTCATTTATTTAAAGAAAGATAAAATATGAGTATGATTATATAACATATAGAGCGAATGAATGTGTGCGTGAGTGTATATATAATGAATCACATAATATCACCCTTAACTAGGGTTTTATAATCTAATTCAGTTTTTTCATGCTCAGTTGCCACTCCCCACCTTTACACAAATGAGGAAGCTAATATCCAGAAAATTTTATTCAGATTTTACAACTACTTAATGTCAGACCTAAAGTTATGTCCTAATTTTTGGTTCATTGTTTATTCCACTAAAGCATGCTTCTTTTCTAAAAAATACTACAACCTTTTATATGAACTCAAAATTAATGCTTCTAACTTTTGTTTTTGAAAAATGTAGTCTTTTTAAATTTTGTAATTGGATATCTAAAATTGTGTTCTAGCTCTGTGCTCTCACCCACCCTGTTTTCGGACGTGGCCAAGAGGTCTGGCCGCAGCCAGCCTGAGTAACTGAGTAACTGAGTACCTCCGTTGGCATTCGTAATAGGAGCTACAGATCCCATGAGGTGAACCACTTCAGTGAAGGCTGTGCTCTGCTGCAGTCAGCGATATGAATGCTGATTAACCTCCAGCTTCAAATTGTCAATGCGGATCCAAAGTGCTTTTATAATGTGTTTTGATGTGTTTTATGTTTATATGTGGCATTTGACTAAAAGCAAAATTAATCTTTTTATTAGCTGAAGAGCTAGAAATAGTTACATTAAGTAGGTTGTATGTCTACAAATAACCTCATACATAAATGTCTTATTTTCACCATGTATCTTTTTAATATGCACATTGTGACAGGAAATAGAAATAATTTTGATCTATGTAACCTTGAAATCTAGAAATGCATTTCACTATCATAAACTGTTGTCACCTCCAACAGTTTAAGGTCAGTTCTCTTCATACATACATGTGTCTAAAGAGGACAACAAAATGTTTTAAATAAATAAGAATTTAAACATTTTGCAGTTTAACACTATTTGAAAAAAGGACTATGAGATTATGTAGAAAATATTTGGAAATACACTTTGTATAGTTTTTAAATCACCCAAGAGTAATGTGAAATAGTCGATTAAATAAGTTGCCACGGTAACCAAACAGCACTCTTTTCACTTGATTCCTCTAGTTCAGTTACTTGACATTTATGCATCATTTGATCTTCTGGGACTATCATGGATTTGTGATTACCTGCCTAAATGGAAAGGATTGACAGAATATATTCTCTTTAATAACAGTGAATAAGGTTCATGCATATGTGATTTGTAAATATATTTTATAATTAATTACATATATAAAATGTTTTTGTCTTTAAAATAGACAACAATTTAGCTGCATGATAATGGATAAGCTACTCACCTACTCTGGGCTTCACTTTGGGCAACAGTGTTCCTATCTTCAAAGTGTAAAAGTTTGATTAAGTAATAAATCCAAAGGTATTATTAAGAATATAATCTATGATTTAAGTAATATTGTAAAACATTAAACCAACAAAAACTTTTTGGTTTCCACGCACATTTTGTTTCAATCTTTCCTGGATCCCTGAATGTTTAGTTGTCATCTTAAAATAGTAAAAATAGGTGCCCCGACCTGGAGATAGCTTATTTCTCTAAGAATCCTGCTTAAATTCTTCTTTGTAATTTCTAAACATAAGGTAAATTTAATAATCAGAAAAATATGAAATGTTGGCATAAAATATCTAAAATTTGAAGGTGATATATAACATTATTTTAGGTGTATAATGGAATTAAAAAATTAGTGAGTACCAGTATAAAAGTGAAAATCAGAGCTATAACTAGAAGCTAGAGCTTGGAGAATAACAATACAAGGAAAAAGTATAATTTTATAAGGCTATATAATGTGTTTTTGTTTTAGGGTAGTATTATTACAAGAAAGTTGAAAAGTTTTAAAAATTGTAAAAGTTACATTAAAGTTAGGTTAATTTATTAGTGAAAAATATTTTTACCATAAGTTTATATAACTTAAGTGTAGCATTTATAAAGTCTACCATAGTGTATAACGATGCCCTCAGCCTTCCCATTCGCTCCCCACTTTCTCATCGACTCATGCAGAGCGGCTTCCTTTCCTATAAACTCCGTTCAGGGTAAGCATCCTATTGAAGTGTACCTTTTAAAAAACCTTTTATACTGTATTTTCACTATACTTATTCTATATTTAGATACACAAATACTTACCATTGTGTTATAACTGCCTATAGTAGTTAGTACATTAACATGCTATACAGGTTTGTAACCTAAGAACAGTAGGCTATACTGTTTGACCAAACTGCGTTAGGCAATACCATCTACATCTTGGCTTATGTAAGTACAATATATGATGTTCACAAAATGGTGAAATCACTAAATGACACATTTCACAAAATGTATTCCTGTCATAAAGTGATATAACTATAAATTTAAATTCTAAAACTAACAAAATATGATATATCCATTGCAATTAAAACCTCAATATATATGTGATAAGAAATTATATCTATGTTAAAGTATGAGGTAATTAGAAAATTGAACTATGGGGCTGAACAAATTATACTATGATTTGAAAGACAGTATTGATAGAGGAGTTAAGAGAGATAAGTGTGAAAAAATATATGTTGTCTGAAAAAATTATGAAACAAGTATGGGACATATATATAAATATATATCATATAAAAATTCCATAGAGAAATTTGAGAAAGTGGAAGTGATATTTATTTGAGCGTATTGGTATATTTGGGATTTTGAGAAATCCCCCAATAAATGACAGTGTTCTTTTCAATCTGACCCTAAACAACAAAATAATTATGGAAGTAAAATATCGCTTTAATTATTGATGGTGAGTGTTTTGTATAATGTACTTTACTATAAGAGGTAAATAAAATTATGAATGAAACTTTAGCATTTTACTGACCCATCAATATTGTCAGTTTTTATTGGTTAACATTGTGAGGTAAAACTTGTGGTATGGGGGAACAGAGAAAAACATCCAGAAAGAGCAAAGTAAGCAGTGATTAAGCCATGGCCAGGCAGCCTTCCCAAATTGACCTGTCATTTTCCGCATCCTTTGATGACAAGTGAATTAAGGAATGAAGTGATATACAAAGAATGAGTATACACAAAAAGATACAGTAAGTTATATTGACTGATATTACTTCACATGAAAAATTTTATATAATAAGGAGGATTTTTTTTTTTTTACTGCAAAGACAATGGTAAATAATCTTACAGAATTGATGAAAGACATGATGAAACTTCAAAGCAAGGTCCAACAGAAAGCCATCCAACAATTTTACATACTGGAGTAAAATTTCAAAGCCTCAAAAGAAAAAGATATCTGAAAGCACACAGAAAAAATGCAAATTACCTAAAAATATAATAAATATTGAAATGCAGATTTCTCAGGTATAAAAATAAAAGCCAGAATCCAATAACATAGTAACCTCAAATATTTGAGAGAAAATATCTGCCAACCTATTATTTTATAAATACCTAAGCTACTATTACAAAACAAGTACATGATGAAATTTTTTTTTTCAAACAATATACTTGAAAGTGTTTAACTCTTACATAGTTTTAATATAGAAATTTCTAAAGATTGCTATTAATGTAGAGGAAAACTTAACATTGGAAGGAAGGACTTAGGTGCGAGCATGAATTATATGTAGGAGTACAGATAAAGTTGTGAGTAAATGTAAAATTGTCTAGCTGAAAAGTTGTGATATAATTTAGATTATATTAAAATAATATGCAACTAAAATAATAAAACAGTTCAATGTAATGTAGAAAGTGATTCATCAGGGATATAGAGCTATTTATTTTCTAATATGCAAGTAAAATATTAGCAGAAATTTAAAGGAACATGTATAAAGGACCCATGGGTATAGACAACAGGATGGGGATAGACTGTGGGAGCCGGGGGGGTGGGATGGGGGATAGCAATGGGGGGAAAATAGGACAACTAATTGAATAACAATAAAAAATAAAAGAAATAAAAATATAAAAATACAAGTAAAAAGTATGAGTTTATAAACAATAGAAAAACATCCAATTAATGAGAAAATAAAAGAAAAGCTTGAATAAGCCAAAAAGAAAGCAGAAAAGAAACAAACAAAAAACTATAAATCAAAATCAAAAGCTCAAAGTGAGATGTAACCAAATATCATGGTGTATAATATTAAATGTGAGTGAGCTAAACATGCAAGTAAGGTCCCCTTCTTACATAATGTAGTCATTTAGTATGTTGCTTGTAAAGAGCTTTCAACCCATTTAGTTGGACAATTGTAAATTTCAAAAAAAATAACAACCAACATATGCAATTAGCCAGAGATAGCATTGATGTTGATAAAATTTTCTCATATTTTCTACTATAATCACCAACAAATATTTGTGTTAAATTAACATAACTTTTCACATAAAAAATGTGTTTCTAGATTTTTGAAGTTTTACTTTATCAAAAATAATTTTTGAACAGATTTTTTATGAAACTACTCATGCAAAATGTAGCAGGAAATAAGAAAAACTAAAATATTAAATTTTTTTGTTGTACTTAAGTATTTTTATTATATTTTATTTATATTTGTAATTAAGTTGATTTCCAACTTTGTCTTTTATTTGCTCTATATTGATCCAGTTTAATTAAATTACCTTTTATTTTTTTATTGAATTCATTGGGATGACCGTGCTTAATAAAATAATATAGGTTTTGCCGAACAATTATATAGCACATCATCTGTACTTTGCATTGTGCATTCACCACCCTAAGTCAGGCCTTTTTCCATCACCATTTATTCCCACTTTACCCTCTTCTACCTCCCTGCACCCCACAGGTAATCACCATACAGTTGTCTGCGTCTTTATTTTACTTAATCCCTTCAATTTTTTTATCCAGTGCCACAAATGATCTACCCTCGGACCCCTGTCAGTCTCTTCTCTTTCTCTATGACCCTGTTTCTATTTTGAGTGTTCATTTTTCTTCATTAGAGTCCACATATACATTAAATCATACAGTACTTGTCTTTTTTCTTACTGGCTTACTTCACTTGGCATAATAATATGTAAGTCCATCCATGCTATTGTATTCCATTGTGTAAATGCACCACAGCTTTTTTATCCACTCATCTACTGATTGACACTTGGGCTGCTTCCAAGTCTTGGCTATCGTAAATAATGCTGCAATATAAAAAGTAATGCACATATTATTTCAATTTAATGTTTCAGGTTTCTTTAGATAAATTCCCAGAAATGGAATTGTTGGGTCATAAGGCACTTCCATTTTTAATGTTTTTAGTTAACTCTCCACTGCTTTCCACAATGGTTGTACCAATCTGCATTTCCACCAAAATGCGGTGGGGTTCCCTTTCTTCCACATTCTTGCCAACACCTGTTGTTTGACCCTTCCTTTTTAAATCATATTTATTTTCAATTACAGGTGGCATACATTATTATAGTATTTTCAGGTGTACACCCCGGTGATCAGACATTACATAACTTACTAAGTGATCATCCTGATAAATCTTGCACCCCTCTGACACCATACATAATTATTTGAATATTATTGACTATATTCCCTATGCTGTACTTCACATTTCCATGACTATTCTGTAACAACAGATTTGTACTTAACCCTTTCATGTTTTCACCCCTCTGCCAAACACCCTCTCATCTGGCAACTGTCAAAACATTCTCTGCATCTATGAGTTTATTTCTGTTCTTGTTCTTTTATTTTGTATTTTAGATTCAATGGTTAATAGATGTGCATTTATTGCCATTTTATAGTTCATATTTTTATCTTTATTTTTCTTCTTCTTTAAAAAGGCCCTTTAATATTTCACGTAATACTGATTTGGTGGTGAAAAATTCCTTTATTTTTTCTTATCTCGGAAGCTCTTTGTCTCTCCTTTGATTCTAAATGACAACTTTGCTGGGTAGAGAGTTCTTGGCTGTAGGTCCTTGCTTCTCATCACTTTCAGTATTTCTTGTCAATCTCTTCTGGCCTGCAAAGTTTCTGTTGAGAAATCAGTTGACAGTTTTATGGGAGCTCCCTTCTAAGAGACTAACTACTTTTAAGATTCTCTTTTTGTCTTTAGCATTCTGCATTTTAATTATATGTCTTAGTGGAGGCCTCTTTGGGTTCATCTTGTGTGGGACTCTGTGTACTCTGTGGATTTGTATATCTATTTCCTTTACCAAGTTAGGAAAGTTTTCTGTCATTTATATTTTTTCAAATAGATTTTCTTTTTTTTTCTCTCTCTCTTTTTCCTCCTTCTTGCCTCTTCATCATGTGAATATTGGCATGCTTGAGGTTGTCTCAGAGGCTTCTTACACTGTCCTCATTTTTTTTGGATTCTTTTTTTTCTTTTTGATGTTCTGATTGGATGTGTTTTGCTTTCTTTATATTCCAATTGCTATTTTGATTCTCATCTTAATTTACTCTACTGTTGATTCCCTATAAAATATTCTTCTCAGTTAGTGTATCCTTCATTTCTGACTGATCTTTTTTTATGCTGTTGAGGATCTAAGTTCATTGAGCACCCTTCAAACCACTATTTTAAATTTGGAATCTGGTAGATTGCTTGTTGTATATACCATTTTGTTTAGTTCTTTCTGGAGTTCTGCTCTTCCACTTGGGACACGTTTCTTTGTCTCCTCATATAGCTACCTCCCTGTGTTTTGTTTCTACATACCTGGTAGAGCTGCTATGTATCCGAGGCTTACTAGGGTGGTCTTATACAGTAGATGTTCCATAGTGTTCAGTGGCACTGCCTCCTCAATGGCCCAAGCTTGGTACTCCATGTGCATTCCCCCATGTGGGCTGTGTATACCCTTCTCTTATAGTTGGGCCTTGATTGTTCTTGGCACATCCGTGAGAAAGATTTATTCCCAGGCTGATCAGCTGCAAGGACTGGCTGTGACCACCGACCCCCAAACACCGTAGAGGATCAGCTGTCCTGGGGACCGCTTCACAGAGCTGGGTTTACTCCTGCAGGGCTCTGGTGCCTGCTAAGTCTGCTCCTTGAGTGTATCACTTGTGGAGATGGTTGGGTGGTGGTGCTTTTATGTGGTCTGAAGCTTTCCACTGGATGTGCTAGCACTTTGGCCTCCTGGGAAGTGCAGGCCAAGGTCAGCCAACACCTGTGTTCTACCTGTCATAAGCTATACAGTAATCTGCAGTTGGCTGCTACTTGTACTGGGTTTGCAGGTGCCAAGGCAAGGCCAAGATTTGAACCAAGGATGGCTGCTTCTAGTGCCAGGCCTGGGAACACCTAGCAAGATATACTGGGCATGCTGTGGCCAGATGCTTGATGTTTGAGAGATTTTAGAAAAATCTGAAGCATGAGCCAGTACAGGTAAATTGTATGGATAAGTCACTGGAAAAAACTTGGTTGGGCTCAAAAGTTTGTGGGGCCTCAGGGAATCACCAGGGTGGGGCAAACAGCATGACCCAGGTTGATGGAGTCTCAGATATGGCACTTGCCTGCCTGCTCTCTGTGGAGAGGGCTAATCAAAGGAACAGTGGCCTCTGCCAGAATTTCTCTCTGGAAGAAACCCACCTTCCCATCTCTTACCCTGATGCTGGGCAATTTAGTTTCTTCCTGTGTATCCCTGATTCCTTTCAAGCTGCTGTACCTGTTCTGGAGCTCAGACGAAGTGAGTCCGAGTTAGTTCATCTGTGTGCCCCTCTTACTCCTACCAGTCTCAATGTGGCTTTTTCTTTAATTCCCTAGTTGTATGACTTCCATTCAGCTCAATTTCAGGTGGTTCTAGGTAATGATTGTTCTGTAGTATACTTGTAAGTCTGATGTGTTTTCAGTACTTCCCGCTTGTTGATTTATTGATGATAGTCATTTTGACAGGTGTGAAGTAATATCTTATTGTGGTTTAAATGTGCATTTCTCTGATTATTAGTGACATTGATCATCTTTTCAAATGTCTAATGGATATCTGTATGTCCTCTTTGGAGAAGCGTCAGTTCAAATCCTTTACCCATTTTTTAAATTGGATTGTTTGTTTTTTTGGTGTTGATTAGTATAAGTTCTTTTACATTTTGGTTATTAATCCCTTATCAGGAGTATCATGGTGAATTCGTTTCCACATTCAGGGTGGCTGTCTTTTCATTTTATTGATAGTTTCCTTTGCTGTGCAAAAACTTGTTAGTTTGATGTAGTCCCGTTTGTTGTTGTTGTTGTTGTTGTTGTTGTTGTTGTTTGTGTTTGTTTCCCATGCCCAGGGAGATATGTCAGAAAAAATTGTGCTGCAAGAAATGTCCAAGATTTTATTGCCTGTGTTTTCTTCTTGGAGTTTTTATAGTTTTAAGTCTAATATTTAGCCCTTTTCTGATTTGACTACATTAAAATTAATTATAGAACTATACATATCTGTCATATTGGATATGTTTTTCACATAAAGAATTTCCAATGGAAATCTATTTTGTCTTCTTTAATCTTTTCCCTGATTTCTCAAGTATCAGCAACCACCTTCTTCACATATTAAACCTCAGGTTTATTTAGATTGTGTTTTACCTTTGTACAGTATAATCTATATGTTTAGTTATTTATTATATCATTCATTTATGATTTTTATACAGTATTTCTAAAAACAGTTATTTCTTAATTTCATCATATATTATGTGACAATTTATTATTTTTATTTATCTCCTCATTAATTGGTTCTCATTTCATTAATTGTATTATCTTCTTTATTCATTCTAAATGCAGAAACTTCACTATACATTATGTTACTAACATTTTTCTGTGCTTGCATTTGAATTTTAAAAATATTATTTCTGGCCCTGGCTGGTGTCGCTCAGTGGATTGAGTGCCAGCCTGAGAACCAAAGGGTGGCTGGTTAGATTACCAGTCAAGGCACATGGCTGGGTTGTGGGCCAGGTCTCCAGGAGGGGACGTGCGAGAGGCAGCCACACATTGATATTTCTCTCCCTCTTCTTCCCCCTCCCTTCCCCTCTCTCTAAAAATAATAAATAAAATATTTTTTAATATTATTTCTTTACTTTTATGCATATTTGTATATCTCTGCAGGTAAGTACATACATACATGCTTCAGTTGGCTATATTTTGGTTAAAGTGGTTGAATATTAAACAATATTTCAGGGATTTTCTGAATGTTCCATTATACCTAGCCAATAATAGAATTATATGAATAAGAAAAGATATTTGGAACAAATGATAAGGTATAATGTTCAAATTCAGATCTGCATGGATTCAGCCTTCTGTAATACACTTTGGTTATCACTTCCAACTGTTGAGGCATTAGTGGCATGTAATTGCAAATTTATTTTAGCAAAAACTAAAGTCTAAACTGTCATAAGAAGGCATAAATAATTCTGTCAATTTTCAAAACTATCCCCTAAAATTGCATAACATATATATACTTTTTTAATACTTATCATTATGGATCCCAACAACTTAATGGGGTACCACTGTTAGATGTATTTAGTAAGAACATGAGTCAAAGACCAGTTGGGGTAGGCTTTCTTCTATCTTCCCCCAGGATGTATAAATACAAGAAAAAATAGCTTTATTTAACTGCAGTCTAATTTTAGTTATTTTTGTTGAAAGTTTTCTTAATTGTTATATTCCCTATAACAGGTAGTCTTGATTACATGCATGCTTTGATTAGGGGAAAATTCATCTGTTTCACAATTACATCTTAAATAAATAGCATTTTCAAGAACAGTAAAAAGGCACTTGAAAATTTAAAACCTACCTTTTAATTTCAGCTGCAAGTTCCTAGTTTGAATCTCTAAACTCACTTAGTTACTTTTAATGAAATTTTCATTAATAGGAAATATTTCGTTTATTGGTCTCTAGCTATTTCTTTAAGTGGAGGAACTAAGCTATATAAGACTATAGAATAAAATAGTTAAATTGAACATTCTTAATTTATTTTATGTTGTCAATATTACATATAACATATTTAGAAGAAACTGCATTTTCAGTTTGTGGCTCTTTTAAAACCCCTTTTATTATAGAAAACTTAAATATACAAACATAAAGAATAGTTATACTGCACTAAAATGATCAGTATCTTCTTTCATTTCACTCAAATTAATTTTTTTTCAGAATTATTTAAGTGTAAAGTTGAACTTGCTTTTATTTACAACTGATGTAAGTATGCATACCTAAGATAGAAGGACTTTCTTTTTCTATATAATTTTCTTGTCATTATCCCAATTTAAAAGTATTGATAAAACTTTTATGAAAAAGCAGTCAATTTTCTGATTTTTTTGTTGTTCCTATGCTGTCTTCAACTTTGGATTTTCTACCTTAACACCAAAGCAAGTATTTACATTCTTAAGGGTGCTCACTGACAGAGGTCAGTCTTAGCTCTAGGCATCTTCTGTGGACAGTATTACTTACTAAGCTTGAGATGAGCCTTCTGTTTCAAATTTGATTAATGTACCTTTATCCAATTGTTTTGAGTTTATACTTGTATCTTTAATTTTTTTTAATAATGAAAATCTTGATCCTTGTACTCTCTGGCTCATTAAAAATGTTTTTTTTAATATCACTTATTTTGACCAATTTGATTATGAAATGCTTTGATATAATTTTTTTTATGTTTCTTATGCTTGGGCTTTCTTAAGATTCTTGGATATGTGGGTTAATACTTTTCAACATATTTAAAATTTCTAACCATTATTTCTTCAAATATTTTTGTTTCCAATTCTATTTCAGACATTTCAATTACATGTAAAGTTGGTCAATTGCGATTATCTGTTCAGTATATATATATATATATATATATATATATATATATATATATATACACACACACACACACATATATACATATAGATAAAATAAATATGTATATGCCTATTTCATCTGTGTTTCATATATCTTCGATTTCACTATTGTTTTCTTTTAATACCCACATTGCTGTCAAACCCATTGTCTTTTTTTAAAATCTCAGGTATTATAGTTTATATATCTAAAAGTTGGATTTAGTACATTTTTCATATCTTTTATATCTTTACGTACCAGTTAGAATATATAGAATATTGTTATAATCATTGTTTTAATGTCTTCATTAATTCTAATGTCTGTGTCAGTTGTAAATCAGTTTTCATTGATTTCCTTTCTCCTAATGATGGGTTGAATTGTCCTGCTTCTTTGCATGCATCATAATTTTGCATTGGATATCAGGCAGGAATTTTACTTTACTCCGTGACACACACACACACACACACACACACACATACAGACACACACACATATACACATACACATATGCATATTGTGTGTTATATTTATATATTTTATATATGTATATATACATATATAAATATGTTATATTTATAAATTATATATGTATATATAAATATATGTTAATGTTATACTTATATATATTTTATATGTATTTACTTTGTGATATATATGTGTATATATATGTAGTTTATAGTTGCTTAGAAAGAATTTGATTCTTCTGGATTTTGTTTTAAGGTTTCATAGGCTGGACTAAGGATTTTTTTATTTTAGTAGAGCAGGGTTGAGTTTAGGTCTATTTTTATGGTTGAGAAACTTCCAAGTAGTTTACTCCTGCTCAGTGTACCCTGGTTTAGTGGAAACACACTTTTTTTGGCTTGTGTGAGGACGGGGTACTATTTTATTTGATATTTTATGTGGGTTTTTCCTTGACTTTGAGTAATTTTTTTCATATACATATATTCTTCCCCATCCTGCAACCTGAAAATTCTCTCAAGAGAGTCAGCTGGGAGAATCATAGAGCTCATCTCATTATATTTTCCATTCCTATAGATCGCTGACTTTACCTGATGTGTATTATTTTAAAAATCACTGTTATACGTATTTATGCTGGAGAGTAAATCCTCTCTCTTAGGAGCCTAAGTCACAATTCTGAATAGCCAGTTTTTATCTTGTATTATGGTTAGTTCTAATGTAATATAGTCATACTTATCACACAATAGCTTAATTTAAGGTGGCATAATATTTACACAAAAGAGAGAATCAATGCAAGCATACTTGAAGAATAAAATTTATATAACCTGATCACCTTTGGTTTTAGAAGGCGTCATAAAGGAGAGAGTATCAAGGAGATTAGGTTGTCAGCAGGCAGAGGTGATTTCTTAGTGGGTGATGACATTGAGAGTCTTGTTAGATTTCTCTAATATCAAGTTGTATACAATCCTCCATTTGAAGAAACCACACTGGGAAGTATAGATGAAGAGCTTAATCTCATAAAAGAATTTGTAACATCTTGCTATTTCCTGAAACTATCTTATTATTCCAAAATCATGCTTGCAAAGATTTTAGTAATCCCTCCTAATCCTTCCACTGCTGTCCTTCTTAGTCTCAGCCTTCTCTTCACTTCTTGACTGCAGTCTCCATTTGAATTGATGGCTAAAAAAGTTACGCAAAAGCTTTAACAATTTTAGTATCTTCACGGCCTATCTTAAAGTTGTGTATTTATTCTATACTTAAAATTTTTGTACTCTTGACTTTCAAATACAGTTCTACTTTGGCAATTTATTCTTTTACTTTCATCAGAAGTTTCAAATCATTACTACTTTCTACCAGTGAGATGGTGTTACCTGCATATCTTTTTTAAAATTTTTGTTCAATTTCAGCTTTCCCCATTTTTCCCCCATTACTCTCCTGTGCCCTACCCACCCTGCACATCCCACATTCAATCCTCCACCTCATTCTCTTTGTCCATGGATCCTTTATACATATTCCTTGACTTGACCTTTCCCCTTCTTTCCCCCATTATCCTCCTCACCCCTCCTCTCCGGTCACTGTCAGTTCTTTATTTCCATGTCTCTGGTTCTCTTTTGCTCATTTGTTTGTCTTGTTGATTAGGTTCCACCTATAGGTGAGATCATATGGTATTTGTTTTTCACTGCCTGGCTTCTTCCACTTAGCATAATGCTCTCCAGTTTGATCCATGCCATCACGAAGGGTAGGAGCTCTTTCTTTCTGCTGCGTAGCATTCCATTGAGTGAATGTACCAGTTTTTTGATCCATCCATTTACTGATGGGCACTTAGGCTGTTTCCAGCACTAGGCTATTGTAAATTGTGCTGCTATGAACATTGGGGTGCACAGGTTCCTTTGAATAGGTGTTTCACGATTCCTAGGGTATAATCCCAGAAGTGGACATTCTTCCACCAATTTTCAGTTTTCTTGCCTCTAGTCCATTTTTTGTATGGTATGTTTCATGTACAGATTAAACAGATAGGGAGATCAAATAATCCTTGTCTGATACCTTTGCCTATGGGATTCCATTCTGTCTCTACACATTCTGTCCTGACAGTGGCCCTCTGTCCACAATCATGTGCCAAAGCCCGCTCTTTCTTTCAGAGTGATTCAGTTTTTTATGATCCACACAGTCAAAGGCTTTTTTTTCTTTTCTAAAAACAAATTATTTACTGGAATAAGGGTTGTCTTTCCTTATTTTTTTCTATCACCTACCCTCTTCCCTTTGGAAACCATCAGCCTGTTCTCAGCATCTATGTGTCTGTTTCTGATTTGTTTATTAATTTATTTTGTTTTGTTTTGTTAGACTCTACATGTAAGTGAAAACATATGGTATTTATCTTTCTCTGATTTACAACACTTAGTCTAATACCATCTCTACCTGTGTTGTCAAAAATGGCAAGATTTCATTCTTATATATTACTAATATTCCATTTCATATATGTGCCACATCTTCTTTATCTATCTGTATATCAGTGAACATATAGGTTGATCCCATATCTCCATATCTTGTTTATTGTAAATAATGCTGTAATGAACATAGGGGGACATATTTTTTGAATTAATATTTATTTCTTTTTTGGTGTTGTTCTTTGGATAAATATCCAAATAATAGTGTTGGTTCATATGGCAGTTTTCAAAAAAATTTTTAGGCAACTACATACTGTTTTCTACAGGAGCTGTACCAATTTACAATCCCACCAACAGTGCCTGAGGGTTCCTTTTCCTCCATATTCTTGACAACACATATTTGTTAATTTTTGATGATAGTCATTCTGGCAGGTATGAGGTGATAGCTCATAGTGGTTTTGATTTACATTTTTCTGTTGATTAGTGACATTGAGCATCTTTTCATGTCTGTTGATGATCTGTGTGTCTTCTTTGGAGAAATGCTTATTTAGGTCTTCTGTCCATTTTTCAATTGGACGGGTTTTTTTTATATTAAGTTTTATGAATTTCTTATGTACATTGGATAATAACCCATTATTGGATATATCACTTGTGAGTATGTTCCCCCATTTAATATTTTTTTCATTTTGTTATTGACTTCTTTCACTCTGCAGAAACATTTTAGTTTGACATAGTTTCAGTTCTTTATTTTTGCTTTTGTTGCCCTTGCCCAGGAAACATGTCCAGTAAAATGTCACTAAGACCAATATCAAAGAGTTTATTGCCTATATTTTCTTCTAGGGGTTTTACAGTTTCAGGTTTCACATTTAAATCTCTAATCAGTTTTGAGTTTATTTTTGTATACAGTATAAGTACGTTGTCCAGTTTTATTTTTGGCATGTATCTGTTTAGTTTTCCCAACACTGTCCTTACCCCATTATATATCTTTGCCTCTTTTGTCATAGATTAATTGGCCATGAAGCAGGAGTTACTTTATTGAATTCTCTATTCTATTCCATTGACCTATGTGTCTGGTTTTTTGGTACCATACTGTTTTGATTATTGTATCTTTATATTATAGCTTGAAATGAGGGAGTGTGATTCTCCAACTTTTCTTTTTCAAGGTTGCTTTGACTATATGGAGTCCTTTGTGGTACTGTGTAAATATTAGGATTATTTCTAGTTCTGTGATGAATGCCATTAGTATTTTAGTAGTGATTGCATTGAATCTGTATATTGCTTTGGATAATAAGGACTCTTTTATTCTTTATTTTTATTGTTGCTACTATTGTAGATGTCTCTATTTTCCCCCACTCTCCATTTGCCTCCCTTTTCTCAGTCTCTGCTCTCCCTTCCCTCCATCCCTCACCACACTGTTATCTGTGTCCATGGGTTACACATATATGTTCTTTGGCTAATCCCTTCACCTTCTTTCATCCAGCCCCTCCCTCCCCTTTGACAGCTGTCAGTCTGTTCCATATATCCATATCTGTGTTTTTATTTTGTATATAAGGCCATTTCAAATGTCACTTGTTTTCTAAAGACTTTGTAATCTTTCTAATTAAATGTGATTACTTTCAACTCTACATTTGGAGTATACATCACTTGAACACTTTTAATTGACCTTGTTTTATAGGTACTAATCAACTTTATTACCTAGTACATAGGCATGACCTTGATTTATAGACTGTACATTATATTTTTTACACTTTATGGTAGTGGTTTTGACTATAGTAGTTTGATAAGTTGGCTTGAATTTATTGATTTTACACTGTTTATTAAAGAATTCATTAATAAGAAATAATTATTAAAGGTTGTGAATGGCTTACCTGATTTAAAATAAATTTAAAAAATCAAATTTAACTTTATTATAATGTTCTTTCATTTATGTTAGTTTTGATTTCTAAAATATGAGACCAAGGCGTGGGGCCACATTGATCGCTAAAGGTACACCAGTACAGCTTCGGTTTGTTCTAGATGTCACACAAACAGTGTGACACAGCGAAGCTTTATTTTCCATGTGTGACCTCTTGGGAAAAAACTGAAGAATTACTTTTCAAGAGCTAGTGAGAGGTACATTACAACTTGAAATTAATAAATACAGTTATATTTACTTCATAAATGCTTTAATATCATTTCAACTCTGGATACATTTTATTAACATTCACTACAAATGAAGTAGTAAATACTAAAACAAATAGAACAATGAAATTTATTGTACTATGAAATATTGTTAAGCAAATTGCATGAGGGTAAGAAAACTAGAATGTAAGATCTAAAAAAAATACTGTGGGTAGTAAAAACAATGTAACAGAATATTATTGAATGATAAGGGGAATTGGAAAATGTAGATTTTGCTTCAGAAAAAGAATGGAAAACCTGAGTGTTGGGTTAAAATGTAAAACAGGTAAAATTTTTATAATGCAACCATTTCAGTAATTTTTTTTCTTAAACTCTCACAGTGAACATACAGTTATGCTTCATAGCTAACTTTCATTCAAAACTACCACCACGTTAAAAAAAAAACAACGATATTACTAAGGATGTAAAATCATCAAAACTTTTCTCCCTTCTGTTCATGCCATGAACATCTGCATTGCAATCAAGCTCAACAATTTACAGGTGTGAGTTGAACGTACACTGATCACAAGCATATTTCTCCCTTTTGAATTTTAGTTGAATAAATACTACCTGGAAATTCAAAAAAGTGTAAAGTGAATGTGAAAACACATCATTCAAATGATACAATATTACACAAATATATTCTCCCAATAACAATTTAGTTGATTTTTTTAGTAAATCACACGTTTTCTTTTAGCTTTCAGGTGTTATGGTTTACCTTACATTATTTAATTGTCCTTTAAATTATGTTTAATCTTCTTTCTTAGTCGTACAGTCACAAATGATCAACTTAAATATATGCCATGGTGTAGCAGAATAGTATTTAAATTTATGCTCTAGTTCTGTAATCACCATCTAAAAAATGTTGTAACTTTAAGTACATTTTAAAACTCTCTGGATCTCACTTTCTTTATCTGTTAGATGGTGGAGTTAAGCCAGGCAATCTTTAAAATCTGTTACAGTAGACCTTTAATGTACTTTCTTAATAAACCAATGTGTAACTATATTCCCTATGCTGTACTTTACATCCCTGTGACTACCCTGTAACTACCAATTTCTACTTCTCATTCTCTTTACCTCTTTCACCCATTCCTCCAATGCACCTCCTCTCTGGCAATCACCAGTCTGGTCTAGGGTCTGTTTCAATTTTGTTTACTTTATTCTTTAGATTTCACGTATAAGTGAAATGATATGATATTTTTTTCTCTGACTGAATTATTTTACTGAGCGTAATACCCTCTAGGCCCCACCCATGCTGTTACAAATGGTAAGATTTCATCCTTTTTTATACCCAAGTAATAACCCATTGTATATATGTACTGCAGCTTTTATATACACTTGTCTCTTGATGGGCACTTAAGTTGCTTCCATAGCTTGGATGTTGTAAATAATGCTGCAATGAACATAGGGGTGCATATGTTCTTTTGAATAGCGTTTTGGGTTTCTTAGGATAAACAATATGTATAGTGCCAGGTGAGTACTGGAAATATAAAGGGGAACATTTTGTAAAGTGTATGGTGGACTAACAACTATATTATACACCTGAAACCAATACAAAATAATACTGAAAGTAAACAAAACAACAATATATAACTATTGGGAATTTTTCACCTGTAATATGCTACTGATCTGTAAGTAATACATAATCAACTTATACACATTCTCCTAGCTAACAGAACCTGTTAAAAATGGTAGAACCCATGATAATTATAGAAAATGTTTATTAAGAACATAAAACATAAGTTCTTGGCATTGAGAATTTGGTACATAGTCCCACCTTCTGTAATAGCTCACCGTGTGACCATGATTGTGTTTATTTAGTTAATTTTGGACTCATTTTGCTTGTTTCATTATTTAAAAGTAAAGTGTGTTTGTCAGAAAGAGGAATTTATTTCTTTGTTCATGTTACTATTAAAATAATCACAAGACATAATTAAGAGCAGTGTAAGGTATTAACATTTTTTCTTTTTTTTACTAATATTTGGTCATTATTTTATATAGTAAATCTACGTGGAATTGTAAATAAGTTTACTTTTCTGTGTCTTTACAGCATGTCACTTACCACCTGAGTTGTAATTACTATAGGCTTGTTTGGCTTCCTCACTGGCCTTGAAGACAGGGAATTTCTCTTTTAATTTCATTTAGTTTGTACTTGGAACTGTTTTTGGTATGTCTAGACAATCTACGGGTAAGTGTAAAAGAATGTTTTAAGGCAGTTATATAGTTATCCATTCTAGAATCCTCTGGATACAATGCTTAACTGCATAAAGAGCGTCTGTCTTCCTTTAACTTGAGAACGCATATTGATACATGCCTTGTGGCCTACATCTCATTTACCTCCCTGGAGATTCATCTATTAAAATGTCTTATTCATTTCCCTAGGAAAAAGAAGATAATGTGTAATTCATTCCTCTCCATCACTTCACAGCATTGAACTAATCTCTCAATTACCCATAATACAAATGGTGCTGTGTGAGTCCTGTGACAATACTATTTTTCTGGGAGGAATCTAATGGCGACCAAGCATTCTGCTGCCAGTGTTGCTGGACAGATTTCCTCAGGTAGACTAAAAAATTGCCAGCCTTTCTTGTCAGTACCTGAACTAAATTATCTGTGATAATTTACACTTCTGGACCCATGAACATCCATTTTACAGTACTGAAATATGTGTTCACGTTATATGTGGGAACTGTAACAATGTATCATATAAAAAAAATAATACATGCACATCTTCCAACTGGCAATGTCATATTTGAATGTACTTCTTTTTAAAAGGATTTTCAAAGTGCTATTGCACATACATGGTTTCTATTCTCATTCTAACATTCCACCTTTGTTTATCAACAGCTATAGTCATATAAAAAGAAACATCCCCTCTGGTTATCTAGTGTTACAGCTTGTGTAAGAAATGCTTCTTTCATTTATTTAACACTTTTCAAAAAATAATCTGATGATATTCTCAGAAATACATGGTTATACTCATTAAAATGCACACAAAAATTGTTGCAGCTGCTTTACTCACATAGCTAAGAACTGGAAACAAGTCAAATGCCTATCAAGAGAATAGCTGAATGTACTGTGCTATATCCATACAGTGGGATAATGTATAGTAATTCAAGTGATTTAATTAGCAGTGCACACAATAGCATGTAATAATATCAGAAATATAATGTTGGTTTAAAGAAATCAGACAAAAATACAGATGCATGGTTTCATTTATATAAGGTTAAAAGCAGACAAAATTAATCTCCGGTAACAGAAATTAAGTTAATAGTTACCCCTGGGGAAGGCACTGCTAAGAGTGGTCTGTGGAGCCTCCGGGGGTAAAAAGCTTTGTTTCCTCATCTGAATATTTCTTCATGAAGGTTTCAGTGCTAGAAAATATGTAAAGTATAACAGTTTTCAAACATGGTTTAGTTCACTAAAGGCAGCTAATAACGCGAACACGCACACATCCGTGTGCATTATTGTGAGCTCGATGAACTCATTTTGTGTGTTTCACTCAAAACATTTTTTTTCCTATTGATGTTCAAATTATCTCTCATGAGGGCCTCTGTATGTTGTGTTTGTGTCTTTTTTATATTAAGTAATTAATTTAGCACTTAAAATTATTGTTTAGCTCCTCTTTTTTTTTTTACAGTTACTTAGTAGTTTTTGATTGCTTCCTTGTTGTTTGATATGATGATCACATAATATTTCCTAACCCAAAGTGATGGGAAATACATCACTTCCCAAATAGCATGTCTTTTAAACAAGAAGTTATCTGTTTGGGTACTAGTATAATCTGGGAATATTTCTTTCTTTTTTTAGTTTTTATTCTTTATGCTATTACAGTTGTCCAATTTTTCCATCTCTGCCACCCTCCACCCCAACAGCTCCCCACTTCTACAGTCATTCATTCCCCACACCATTGTTTACATCCACGGTCCCTTCATATATGTTCTTTGACTAATCCTTTCACCTTCTTCAAACAGTCCCCAACTCTTACAGCTGTCAACCCGTTCCATGATTCTACGCCTCTGGTTTGCTTTTGCTCATTAGTTTCTTTTGTTCATTAGATTACTCTTATAAGTGACATCATATGGTATTTTACTTCCCCATCTGACTTATTTCACTTAGCATAATAGTCTCCAGTTCCATCAGTGCTGTCGCAAAAGGTAAGGGTTCCTTCTTTCTTTCTGCTGCATAGTATTCTATCTTGTAGATGCACCACAGTTTTTTAACCCACTCATCTTCTGATGGGCATTTAGGCTGTTTCCAAATACTGCCTATTGTAAATTGTGCTGCTATGAACATTGGGGTGCATAGGTTCTTTTGAATTGGTATTTCAGGACTCTTAGGGTATATCCCCAACAGTGGAATTGCTGGGTCAAAAGGCAGTTCCATTTTTAATTTTTTGAGGAAATTCCATACCATTTTCCACAGTGGCTACACCAGTCTGCATCCCCACCAATGGCGCACTGAGTTTCCGTTTTCTCCAAATCCTCGTCATCACTTGTGGTTTGTTGAATTGTTAATGATGGCCATTCTGATTGATGTGCAGTGGTATCTCATTGTGGTTTTAATTTGCATCTCTGATGGCTGGTGATGTTGAACATTTTTGTATATGTCTATATGCCATCTGAATGTCCTTCTTGGAGAATAGTCTATTTATTCCCTTCGCCCATTTTTTAATTGGATCGCTTATCTTTCTAGTGTTGAGTCGTGTGGAGTTCTTTATCTATTTTGGAGATTAAACCCTTGTACAATGTATCATTGGCAAATATGTTCTCCCATACAGCTGATTCCCTTTTCAGCCTGATGATGGTTTCTTTAGCTGTGCAAAAGCATTTAATTTGATGTGGTCCCATTTGTTTTTTTTTTTCTTTATTTTCCTTGCCTTAGGAGATATATCAGCAAAAGTACTGGTGTGTGAGATGTCTGAATTTTTACTGCCTATGTTTTCTGCTCGGATTTTTATGGTATCATGACTTATATTTAAGTCTTTTATCCATTTTGGGTTTATTCTGGTGTATGGTGTAGGTTGGTGGTCTAGTTTCATTTTTTTTTTTAACATATACTGGTTCAGTTCTCCCAACACCATTGATTAAAGAGACTATCTTTACTCCATTGTATGATTGTGTCTCCTTTGTCAAATATTAATTGATCATAGAGGCAAAGCTTCATTTCTGGGCTCCCTTTTCTGTTTCATTGATTCGTGTGTTCTTATGCTACTACCAGGCTGCTTTGGTTACGGTGTCCTTGTAATATAGTTTAATATCAGGTGCTATGATCCTTCCAACTTTGATTTTCTTTCTGAAGTTTGCTGAGTCTATTTGGGGTCTCTTTGGTTCTATATAAACTTTTGGAATATTTTTCTAGATCT
>PVJD01014707.1:0-27932 GCA_004026545.1 Mormoops blainvillei
TGGAATATTTTTCTCCCCACCCTTCACTTTCAGTGTGTAGGTTTTTTGCTTTGAGGTAAGTCACTTTTAGACAGCATATGTGCAGGTCAGGTTTTGTTATCCACTCAGCTACCCAATGTCTTTTGATTGGAGTGTTTAATCCATTTACATTTAAGGCTATTATTGATAGGTACTGATTCATTGACATTTTTCCCTTTTGTGCCTAGGTCCCTCCCTCTCTCACTCTTTTCCTTCCTCTTCTTAAAGTAGTTGTAGTTCCGACTCAGTTCCTGGTAGTTGTCACAGACTTCCTTGACCATCCTTAAAACCATTCTTTTGAATTCTATATCTGATAGTTTGCTTTCCTCCATTTCATTTATCTTTTACTGGGGAACCATCCATTCCTTTCAATTGCAGGTTCTTTCTTTGTTTCCTCATTTTAGGTGTCTCTTTTTCTTTGTTTCTGCAATTTCAGATGCTCTGCTATGCCAGCTGTCTTCAGGGGGAGAACTTCTGTGGTAAGGGTTCCGTTGGACTCAGTGGTGCGGTCTCTTTATGTCCTTATCTAGATGCTCTAGGGTTGCCCTTTCTTCCATTTGTGTGGGCTCTCTTGTACTTGGGCTTTACCTGTTGGTGGCTTCTTGGTTGTTTCTCCCCTCCAGTGGCCTTACTAGTAGTCACAACTCCCACCTTGTCTTGTATACGGTTGTACAGGTGTTAGTTAACAAAGCAGTATTACCAGACAACCAAACCTATGCCAGCAAAAAGAACCTCCCTACCACATCAGCAATCTCAACTGCAATTGAAGTAAGATTAATAATGGTGAAGAGAGATTGTGGATATTATAAGATATGTCAAAGGGACTATGAGATGACTAAAAGAGTGGAAAATGTTATTGTGTGTTAAGAGGGCAGAGAATTGATAAGAGTTGGGATAGAACTGAAGTAAAGAAAGGGAGAGAACAAAATTTAAACATCCATAAAACACAAAAAGGCAACAGGAACAATGGGGTATGAAAAGGGAAGAGTAGTCTATGAGGTTTGATGTAAAATTGAAAAGGTACTAGACCAACAGGAACAAAATTGCAGAAAAACCACAAGAGGGTTGATAGTAATGACATCTGAATAATAATAAAGTTGGAATTTGAATAAGAATATTGTACAAAAGAGAAAAATGAATACAAGATGTCTACAATAAAGAAAAATGATTTTGAGAGGGTGGGGGAAAGAACCTAATAAGTGTAAGGAGTAATGCCCAGGTTGAGAGAGGGTAAAATAGATAAGTAAGTAAGTAAGTAAATAAATAAATAAATAAATTGAGAGAAAAAACAATGAAATAAAATTCATTACTGAACTGATCAGGGGAAGGGTAAAGGCAAAATGGAGTAAGACAGCGGGAGAGTATTCTGTGGGATTTAAATGCAAACAAATAGTGAAAAAATAGGAGTTCCTTTGGAGAAGTACAGCAATAGCCATGATATTTCACCCAATTAGCCACTCTTCATAATGGGTAGAAAGGAAATAAGACTCTTATTAGAAAAGAAAATAATGTGAATTGACTTAAGAAAGAAGAGCACTTATGTGAGGTTAGATGGAGGAGAAACAGTGACAGTAAGGGATAGAAACTTGGCATAGCGTGAGAGAAAATAAACTTTACAATAACAGTAATAAAGCTCAGGAACTTTCCTCCTCTAAAGAACAGGGATAATGGAATGTAAATCCAAAGAAAAAAGTCAACTGCTTTTATCATGACTCATGGTAAGAATCATGAGTCATGATGTCCCTTGCTTCCTACAGAGCCCAAAACCCCAAATAGGATCAGAAATTTGAGCTCACTGAGGCAGTAAATGACTAGCATGCATATGTTCCATCTCAGCCTCCAAACTTACTAAATCATTTTCTCAAGAAAGTTAATAGGCACAATAATGCAAACAGGGAATCAAGAAGATATTGATTGGCTTTGCAGGGAAAACATGAGCAATATCCCAAGATGAAGTCATGTTTAAGAAGCCAGTTTTCAAGAAGAATATTTTGCATAGCTTTGCATATGAAGGACTCAAACCTGTGTACACTATGCATCAGATATGGAGCTCTGTGGAGAACTGACCTCTAGGCCTGGTGCCAGAACTACACATTTGGGCAAGTAAGCAAAATCTTACCAATTTTATCTCTGGTGACTGAACTACCTCTTGGTCCTAATGGAATAATATATATTACTATGAGGATTCTCACTCACAGGCACTCAGTTAAAAGAAGAAACATATCTCAAAGACTTGTTTGTGGAAATCTTAACAATGCTCTCCCCCTTTCTCTGGTATACAGACCGGTTAACCTGGGTGTATATCCTAGACAGGATATGCCTCTGTAGTTAGGAGAGTATCATTGAAACATATCACCTTCCTATCTTTCTTTCTTCCTTTTTTTACTCTAAGAGTAAACTATCCATTTTTGTGAGTCCTGGCCTTCAAAAATAAATATTCCATTCACCAAACAAGCATGAGCCATAAGGGACAGATGTCCCATGCTGTGGCCTCATGCAATCAGAAGCACTAATCATGACTAAGATTCCTAGTACTGATTTTCCATAATGCATGGGACTATGCTAAGTCATCCATTGTCTTTGCCTTTGTAATCAGTCTCTGGTTTCTCTGTGAGGCATCTTGGTTGGAATTATGGATACAACTTATGCAACAGAATTATTCTAACTGGATAGAATACACTATTCTGGCCTCATTAGTACTACAGTCCAAACAACTATGCTAACTGGTCATAGATGGCTTATTCCTAGTCTGAGTATATTTATATGAGGTGCTCTTGCTAATACTGATTTAATGTGTGTGTTCAAATCCAACTCCCATGTCTTGAAAGAGTAAAAATCTTTTTACACTTCAGGTGAAGCAACGAATGCTACTCAGGCCACCCTGAAAAATGAAATAATATTTTCTTAATGAATAGTTTGCATGTCTTAAGCCAGTGGTTCTCAGCCCTAATTGCACATTAGAATCAACTAGGGAATTTGTGGGGTTTTTGTTTGTTTGTTTGTTTGTTGTTAAGATACGGTTGTCAAGGTCCCACTCAAGCAGATTCTGAGGTAATTGGTCTTGAGTGAGGCCCGGCAATTGGTAGTTTTAAAAATCTTCCCAGGTAATTCTAATGTACATTTAGAGCGGAAAACTTAACCTGATGTGATATGATTTCTTAAGCAAGCCCAGCTGTTTAGAAGATGGCACCTCCTCCATCATATTATCTGCCAAAGTCTTCTCAATATAAGATACAGAACCACAGCATAAATACATTTTTTAAGAATTAATGAAAGGACTTTTCTTTTTTGCATGAATGCATTGGCTCTTGATTAGCCTTATTTAATAAAAATTTGCTTGACATTATTTCAATCTCCTCTCTAAGTATTCTAAATAGCAAATAGCATGAAACATTTGAATGGGGACATTTTCTCTAAATGTCACATTAATTTGACTAGGAAATGTCCCCATCTCTAATGAGACAGCCAAGTTAACACAGGAACACTGCAAAGAGACAAAAACAACATTTGCTTCTGAAAAACCTAATTTCAACATTAAAAAATGGGTCTACAGCAAACTTTTATTTCCAGTCTCAATGGTAAATAAGGGTCACTTTCCTATCATTTAATATATTTCTCCTGAATCTTTTCTCTAATTAGAAATCTTTACCCTAGGAATTCACTGAAAGAAGACATGCTCTCACTTGGTTTAGCTTTATCACAATCTTGATTTTCTGAAAACCTAAAGAATAAATACTTCTGGGTAGCTACGTTTTTTTAGATAGCTTACGGCTTTTCCCTATAAGGACTAATACCACTAAATTCCTAAGCACGCTGCCTGTTTCTGAAGCATATCACATAGTTGCCTATTGGTTACGTAGGAGCCCCTTTCTGAACATTAATCATTATACCACACAGGTTTTGCCCATATGCTCACTGACCCCAAAGTGCTGTGTTCTTGATTTTTTTCCCTTTAATTTTTAACACATGTCCCCCACCAACTTGCTATCTAACACTTAACATTATTACTTCTCAGTGCTATTAGTATACCAAAAAGTGTTCCTCTTCTATTTCAAGTTTGAGATTTCTCTACTGTGTTTTTGAAAGCCACAAAATTATATTTGTTACAATAGTCTAGAAAATAAGAGTTACATTCTAGATAGAGGGCTGAGACGTTCTAAGAGGGAAATTACATCTTTAATATAGAAACTTTTGTGTAACATTTGGGTTTTGTTGATTGTTTTTTCCACATCAGAAGTGCTTTTTGCTTACTACTTTCTATTTCTGCTCCCTTCTGGATATATGAGGTTTCTAGTGAAATATGTGGGTGGGTGATATGTCATTATGTCTCTATGTTAATAAGTCTGGTACATCAGAATTCAAATACTTTCACTTTGTCAGCCCACCAAGGTATCTGAATGCCCTACTTTAATTGTCATTTTGCATTACTTTTATATTTCACTGAATTGTGCCCTAGTGTCTTGGAGGAGCAACCGTGACTTTCTCAGAGCCACATTTATCACCAGGAGAGTCCTCAACCCTAAGGAGAAAGAAGCCAATAAATGCAGATATCCAGGACTAGAATCTTTGCCCAGTGACACGAATCCCCAGGTCACTACACAAAGGTAAAAAAAGGTTACAAACACTGCGGTTAAAACAGTGGTTCCTCAAACGTTTAGATTTTCATTTGAAAAAGAACAGCCATTTTATTTATTTATTTATTTCACATTATAACAGATTTTATTTTATTTTTTGTACATTTTATTGATTATGCTATTACAGTTGTCTAATTTTTTTCTCCCCTTTATCCCCTCCACCCTGCAACCCATCCTATCATCCTGACATCAACATTTTCTGGCCACCACTTTCCCCAGCCCCACCCCTACCCACCTCCCACCCTCATTCCTTCCCCCCTTTGGCTTTGTCAATGGGTCCTTTATGCATGTTCCTTGATGACTCTTCTCCTTTTCCCCTATTATTCCCCTCCCTCCTCCCCTCTGGTTACTGTAAGTTTGTTTTTTATTTCAATGTTGCTGGTAATATTTTGCTTACTTGTTTATTTTGTTGATTAGTTTCTACTTATAGGTGAGATCATATGGTATCTGTCTTTCACCACCTGGCATATTTCCCTTAGCATGATGCTTTCCAGTTCCATCCATGCTGTTGCAAAGGGTAGTATGTTCATAGCAGCACAATTTACAATAGCCAAAAACTGGAAGCAACTTAAGTGCCCAACAGTAAATGAGTGAATCAAAAAACTATGGTACATTTACACAATGGAATGCTATGAGGAACAGCCATTTTAAATTACACTTTAAAAGTCTCAAAAAACTGAAAAGCATTATAACTGCTATCTGCTAACTTATTTTTTAAAATTTTAATTCTTAATCATTTTAGCAGTATAAACAAGAAAACTAGAATCCCAAATCAGATTCACAGCAAAGTGATTTTAAAATGTCAGTCTTTTATTTAACTGATAACATCTAATAATGATAATTGTGCCTATTGATCAATGATGAAAAAACCCATAACCTTTTCTATAAGTGATTGCTGTTTTAGATGTTCAAATGGCATCTCCCCACAAAGGCATTTTTAGGAAATGAATTGACAAATGTATTTTACCCACTCCCTATCCCAAACACATAAATATGAAAATGTAAATTCTATATAAACATAAAGCCAACATGCCTCTAGATAGAATGTATACTCAAAGACTCATCCGTTCAAACAAGCAACTGAAGCAGGAATTAGTAAAGATGGAATAAAAGGCACCATCCTCAGAGCTGCTGCCATCACGAGAAAGCTCGTGTTTACCTGAACTGGAAAACAAGGCATGTAAGTTCCCACTGACCATGCTTTATACACACCCCAACTCTAACTCATTCATACCCCCCCTCTCACACACACACATACACACACAGAGCTTGACTATAGTGAGCAATGCAGCGTAGTGGGGTACCCTGGATTCCCTCCCCATGTTTGTTACTGACTTAACAATAGCCTTGAATAAATCACTTTATCCCTCCTGAGGTCTTAATTATCCATCTATAAAATGAAGAGAATAACCCAAAAGATCTCAACGCTCCCTTCAAGTTCCAAAACTTCTAGGATTCTAAAACAAAATGGCTGTTATTAATTAATTAATTCATCCAATCAATAAACACGCACTGAACACTGAAGATGGAAAGACAGACATAGGCTGCCCCCACAAGGAGGTCACACAAACTAATAAAACTCTTATCAGAGGTGGTTGAAATGTCAGCCATTCTTGCCCTGGCTGGTGTGGCTCAGTGGACTGAGTGCTGGCCTGCAAACCAGTGGTTCACCAGTTGGATTCCCCGTCAGGGCACACACCTGGGTTGTGGTCCAGGTCCTCAGTAGGGGGCACATGAGAGGGAGAGAAAGGCATTGATATTTCTCTCCCTCTCTTTCTCCCTCCCTTCCCCTCTCTCTAAAAATAAATAAATAATTTTTTTTTTAAAAAGCCAGCCATTCAGAAAAAACATGAAAAATACACACACGCATACATAAACAGATTGCAACATACCTGTAGATACATGCATATACTTGTACACAAGCCACTACAATGCAACTTTGAAAATTACACTGCTATTTTATAGAGCTAAATAGAACCCTCATAGCTTAATGAGGGTATATGACTCACATAGGAGGATTTGGCTTTTATATTTGTTACACATACGAACCCACATCACAAATACAGGGAACCTCCTCTTCTATCAAATGGTTATAAAATTCTTAAAAATAGCTTGTGTATAGTTCCCTTCAGCTCCATTCCCACAGTCTTCATCACCTTGTGCCTCTGTTTCTTCATCTGTATTTGCGTTTGTTCTAGCCCATTCTGCGAAATGCTCTGTGGATAATCTTTCTCACCCACCATTTTCATCACAGCATTTCTCTTTTCAAAGATTCAAAAACTTTACCATGATTTGTTGTTGCATTTAACATTAAAAATAAATTAAATCTTTAGTTGAACAGTTGTCCAATAAAAGTCCTCTACTGTACCCACATCTAATTTCCCTCATTTCCAATATAGATACATCACTGATCATTCTACATTACCTAGCATTTTCTCAGCACTTTGTGTACAGACTATGCAATGTGGTTTTGTATTTCTTCAGGCTCTATTATTATTTCCTGTGTAGTATATCAACTCATTCTCTAACTGGATTGGAAGTTCTCTTGCCACAATACTGGACATTTAGCAAGTATTCATGTAATACATCAATGAATGACCAGAAAATAGAAATTAATTACAAGGCTACTTATCACAGTGAAGAAGATAACCAATTCTATTAGGCCAAGATGGTCCTATTTCTTCAGAAAGCATCCATTCTGCACACTGTATGCTGTATTTATAGTTTGTTGTCTGTCCTCAATCCCAACTATTACCTTATAAATACACAGTAGTCTGGATATACCTGCCAGAGATAAAATGACACAGTTGAGTGCTTTTTGCCCATCTAAATCCATCAGTTCTGCCACATTTCTAGGAATGGAAGTAGTGACATAAGATAGTGTTTCCAAACCAGAGTAGATAAAATTTCTGTGAGAAGATAAGGCTTTGCCAGGGAGACCTCTGAGTCACAGACTGACAGTGAGACAGCTACTTTTCTATACATAGAAAAGAACACCAGGATTCAAGTGGCTTTCAGAATAGGGCTATGAATGGGAAACACAGGCCATGTGGTTAATATCCAACAAGTGAAGTTGAAAGAGTTTCCTACTTGGTGGCCTTTTATCATCACTCTAAAATTTCACTGACACAATCTAAGTGGTCAGACTACCTAGAGGTGACAAAGGTAGCCTGGGGAAGTCACTTTTCTCTACTATTATTTTTGATTTGGTCAAAGTCAGGCCTTCAGAAAACAACCCAGTTTTAAACTTTACTACAAAGGCCTTCTTAACAAACCTAGCAGTTTTCAGGAATCCATACAATTCAGAGGCAAGGAGCCTGACAAAAGACCAGGCTAAGCACCACAGCATCAAATAGATAAGCAAAGGCTACTGAATAAGGATCTGAGACCCTTTTCTATGTCCTTCGTGGAGCATGGTGCACTCTAAAATACTCTGCTTTTGGAAAGCTCTGAGAAACAAACACATAGGTAAAAAGAACAAATTGATGGTTGCCAGATATGAGGGGGGTCGGGGGGTGGGTGAAAAAAGTGAAGGTATTAAGAAGTATAAATTACCAGTTATAAAAATATTCACAGCAATGTAAAGTACACATAAAAATTATAGTTAATAATTTTTATTAACTATATATGGTGTCAGATGAGCACTAGACCTATCAGGGCAATCACTTCATAAGGTATTTAAATGTCTAATCACCACATTGTACACCTGAAACTAAGGGATTAAGCAAAAAAAACCTCATAGACACAAACAACAATAAGGTGATTACCAGAGGGAAAGAGGGTGGGGTGAGGTAGAAGAGGGTATAGGGGGATAAATATTATAGAAGGAGACTTGACTTGGGGCGGTGAACACACAATACAATTACAAACGATGTATTATAGAATCGTACACCTGAAACCTATATATTTTTATTAACCAATGTCACCCCAATAAATTCGATAAAAATATTGCATACCAATTATAAATAAAAATAAAATTTAAAAAGAAAGAATAACCCTAAGAATCCTGAAACACCAATTCAAAAGAACCTATGCACCTCAATGTTCACAGCAGTATTATTTACAATAGCTATGTGCTGAAAACAGCCTAAGTGTCCATCCGTAAAGGAATGGATCAAAAAACTGTGGTACATTTACATAATGGAATACTGTGCAGCAGAAAGAAAGAAGGAATTCTTTTCCTTCCTGACAGCATGAGTGGAACTGGAAAGTATTATGGTAAGTGAAATAAGCCAGGCAGTGAAAGACAGATACCATATGATCTCACCTATAAATGGAACCTAATCAACAAAACAAACAAGCAAGAAAAATAGAACCAGAGACATGGAAATAAAGAACAAACTGACAGTGACCAGAGGGGAGGAGGGAGGGAGATAATGGGGGGGACAGAAGGGTCAAGTCAAGGACCATGTATAAAGGACCCATGGACAAAGACAACAGTGGTGGGAAAGATTAAATGTGGGAAGCGGAGGGTGCGTAAATTAGGAGAGAGTAATGGGGGCAAATGGGGACAACTGTAATTGAACAATTAAATTTTTTTAAAGGGAGAATGAAATATAATCTAGATTCTGTTTGAAAAATATTATAATATATACCAGAAAGATAATCATCTAAAAGTTTTTAAGTTGTGCTTTTTGTGTTCTCTTTAAGAAATCTGTCACCACCCAAAGGTAATAAAGATATTCTCTTAGAAACTTCATAGTTTTTTTTATTTATATCTGCAATCAATCAAATTTTTTTGTGAATAGAATAAAGTAGTACTCAAGCTTTTTCTCATTTCACATAGATATCTAGTTGTTTCAGAAATAGTCATTTTGAAAAGAACTTCCTTTTGTCCCATTAAATTGTCCTGGCATCGTTGCCACTCACATTTAATTGTGAAGCACTAAAATGGTAGACATGAAGTTCCTCGTACATTGCCATGGCTTTTTGACCAATAGGCTTTGCTGTAGAGTGACTGAGTATTAAGTCAGGTTTTTAACTGGTGATTGTCCTAAGTGTCAATTCCATAGGTCTTATTTCTGGGGTCTTCTAGTTTCTCCAGAAGAAAATATAACATCCTCTTGCCTAATAGTATAAGCCTGGTTTCAGGCATTCAAGAAGCTAGGTGGGGAAAGAATGATACGGGTTTCAATATTCCATATGAGTTCTCATTTCATCTTGCAATCTTTCCCTTTCTCCATGCCTGATGAGTCAGATACATTTTGGTTTAACTATACCAATGAATAAATTGTTCATGTTTATTTGGGTTGGAGGAAAGCTCAACACTCGAACATCAGGTGGGAAGTACTATTCTGACTCTTCTTTAACAGAAATCTAGCCAATCCCCCTGTTTTTAGTACACATTATTATTTCTTCATAATTCTTCAGCCTTTCCAAGGATCTTAAGGACCACAGAGTTTGTTTATTTTTGGTATTTTCCTTTGGACTCATGGTTTACTTCACTCTGTAAAGTTCTTGCCTTTCTACTGTTTTCAGATATTATGTACCTGTTATACAACTCTCCTAATTTCACTGAGTATGAAATTTCTATTTAATAAAAAGCTCTGAGGAATAAGATAATGCATATTCTATGTACAAATGCAAAATCAACAAGACCTCAGTGTTAAAAGTAGCTTGAGAGTAAATAAAATTATGAATTCAATCATGTGAGTCACACTATCTCACCCACATAAACAAAATTCAACTTGAGAAGTAAATAGCTATCAACCACATTTGCCAGGGTTTCCAGTGGAACAAACCTTGGAGTCCAATAACCATCCATAAATATGTAGCTACAACACATTAAAGCTATTTTGCAGGCACAGAGATCCTTTTACCCCCATATATCAAAGTACTTTACAAGGAGGTGCCAACAGTTATTCCCCCCTTTAACAGCCAAGAAAGCAAACACACAAGTGCTACAGCCATATTATTGTAAATACTGACTCAGCTAGAACATGCCACAAAAACAAAGACAACAACAAAAATCCCCTGGAGCACTGTTCTTGGTATTAACTGCTACTGAAATGGAAAGCAAACACAAGATGGTAAGGACAGGGCAGTGATTAGCCTGCTTTATACCTATTTTTCTTAGAACGCATTTCTTGGTTACTTTCAGTGAATAGGTCTGGAGAGTATAATCTAGCAGTTAGGCAAAGGTAAATTTGGCATACACTACCTGAAGACAGTTCTCCAGACCTAGCTGGAGGGCCCTGTTGCATAGCTCAAGGAATCCAGGATTCAGCCACTTTCCTCCCTGGAACTCTGGCTACCATTTCAATTGTCCTTTAGAGACATTGGCAAACATCACTACAAGGTGATCTAAGATGACTAGTGATGAATAATATCTTCTATATCGGAAGCTATGATTTGGTAAAACTGGTCCAAATGACAATAAGAAACCAATATAAGACCTTTCAAAAGCAATGACACAGGGCATTACAGTATGAGCTCCTCTGAATCCACCCAATCCATGGGCCCTTCTGGCTCAGGAAAGGTCCAGAACTCTCGGGTCATGAGTTGGACCATTTTTGCCACTAAATTCTATTTTATTGGTTTCTTCAATTCTCTGCTACTTAGCAGTTATATAGCCCTGGCTTCCTGCAGGGTGCAATTCATATTGTGCAAGCCTTGTCAGCTGAAAAGACTTCCAAAATATGTGGAAGGAATGTAGCAGGTAGCCCAGTTCCTATGGAACAAATAACACCCCCAAATCTAGTTCCAACCCCAATCTCCTTATTTGTATTATACATCACTTAAAACCCAGTTGCCTCTACTAGCTTATTTAATAATGAAGGAGTAACAGCCTTTGGCATACCATTCTAAATTTATTTCCCTCATACCAGCTCATTGCTCAAGCCTGTAATATGTGATCATACCAACAAAAACAAGTAATATGCCTTTTTAGAAATACTGAATGCATTAAATTCTGATATTGAAGTCTCTAATTAGATGCAATATAATAGGCCATTTTCTTGTTTGTGGTCAATGAAATCCTCCATAGTTCTCTTTTGGCTCAGCTATTGTGATTACTGCCATGGAAAAGAGAGGGTGGGGGGTTCTTAGTTCACTGGAAGGCACAGAGTCAAGGATGTGCACACACAACATCCACTTATATTTACTGTCACGAAAATATAAACATTATTTATTTCTGATCTTTCAAGTACTAATTTCCAAGTTAATGAGGCACAATAAACATTTCTCAACAGCAGACTCCATGGTTGCTTAGCATTTGCAACCCTCTAATTATGACTGTAGTTTAAATAAAGGGCATTTGGTTGTGTTGAAATTATTAGGCACTGAAGGAAATCCACATTAGCTTTCAGTTTCTAGCAACTTAAACAAGCATTGTAGCAAATCAGTGTCAGAAGCAAGATAGAGCTTACTCTTTAGCATTGCTTCATGAACCTTAAATGAGAAGATCCAAGAAAGTAAGGATTCAAGGAAATACTGAAAATGTTTATTTATTCTCTAAAAACCTGTACCTATCCTTCCAAATCCTAATAGACCTTCTCATTTTATTTGGAGGGGGGAAAGCAAGTTAGAATTTGACCTCATTTGAAAACAGAGATTAGTCAAAGGCTACACTCTGACATAAAATCACTGACAACCATGCACAGTTAAGCCATAGTTACATCTTGTAAAGTGGCTAACATTATCAGCAGCTTGACATTGTCAGAGTATTAGAAATCTGTAATTCAGTTATGCAGTGTACCAACAAAACAATTACTAAAGCCCCTTACATTTACATGGAACATTTTATCACAAAAAATTCCATAATGTTTAACAGACGGGTATAGAAAGGGATCACTTGCCACCACAACTGAAACACAACAGTCATTTTGTATGGGCAACTGTAAGTAAGAAAAGATTTCAGGAGAGAGAAAAATTACTAAAACTTAGAGAAACCATAAAGGAAAGAAATATTTTTAGATGGGCAGAAAAAAAAACCACAAGCTGGAAAATGGGGCTGAAGGGTATAATCCCAGCAGTGGGGGTGGGTGGGGCTGGGGAAAGTGGTGGTGGTAAAATGTTGACCAAAAAAAAAAAAGGTGGATGGGGGAGGTTGGGAGTAGTGTGGGAAATTAAGAAGTCAAAGAACTGATGTGTGCAGCCCATGGACATGGACTAAGAGGAGTGGGGATGATGGGATAAGGTGCAGGGTGGAGGGGATAAAGGGGGGGATAGGACAACTGTAATAGCATGCTCAATAAAATATATTTTTTTAAAAAAGAAAGAAATGGGGATGAAGGTAGGTAGTAGCTACATATTCTCTAGAACTCTTGGCACAGAGTTTTGCTTCCCCTCCAGACAGCAAGATTCCCATGAAGTGTGTAGTACCTGCAATGGAGCAGGTGCCTCCTGTTTATATCATCCTGAAAAATGAATTAGCATTTAGAAATGGACACAGTGCACAAAAGCTTGTTATTTATATTCTTTTTTATCTTGCATATTTTTTGCCTTTAACCAACATTACATAGTTAATTGTTTTGCTACCATTATGAGCTAAATAAATATTATTAACCCCATTAAAACAGAACAGAACAGGTTAAGAACTTAGGCTCTACTAAAGAGAAGCAGTGTTAATGGAATACCATACAGCAGAAAGAAAGAAAGAGCTCCTACCCTTCGCAACAGCATGGATAGAACTGGAGAGCATTAAGCTAAGTGAAATAAGCCAGGCAGTGAAAGACAAGTACCACATAATCTCAACTACAAGTGGAACCTAGTCAACGAAACAAACAAGCAAGCAAAATATAACCAGCGACATTAAAATAAAGAACTAATTGACAGTAACAGGTGGAAGAGGGAAGTAGGATAAGGGAGGGAAAGAACCGAAAGGTTCATCAAGGAACATGTATAAAAGATGCATGGACAATGCCAAAGGTGAGAAGGATTGAGGGTGGGGCATGGGGGTGGGTGGGGCAGGGGAAAGTGGTGGAGGGAAATTGGAGAGAACTGTACTTGAACAACAATAAAAAATGAAAAAAAAAAGAGAGAAGCAGTGTTATATCTGCAAGATTTCTCATTCTGCATCCTGTGCTCACACTACTGGGCTGAACCTCATTAGGATTCTAGAAAATGCAATGAAACCGAAATAATTAGGACTGGTTGACTAGGTGTACTATTTGGGAGAAAAAAAAATAGCTTAGCCTGTTTAAATATGACAGATTCAAGGTCGATGAACAGAACTAGAACAATTTCCTCCTGCAGGAAGATTAAGAAATAATGAGGGGGAACACCTCACTTTCCCTCTACCATCAGATTCCCAGCAGCAAAAACCAGGAACAATTCCAAATTTAACTGTCAAAAAAATTAATGCTGTCAGAAATATAACACTGTACTGTCTCAGGCAGTCATACCTCTTAATCTGTATAGTTGAGTTCTACCTTCCTTTTCCTACACTGTTCTGTATCCTCTCTCCCCAGCTTTCTTCTGGTCAGTCTTTCAAATATTCTCAGACACCTCTTTCTTCATTCACTCTTACATATACTCACAACCATGTATCATAGGAAACTGGCATACTCACTCATCCTGGTCTGCTCAATACTGTGTCTATGTGATAATAAAGAAACATTTTATTTGTGGTTAACCCAGTATAAACGGATGTGGAAAGTCACATTTTAATTGACATAGGTGCTCACACACAAAGATACACACACATTATATATATAACTTTTGTGTCTTTGTATCTTGATAATTTGAATTTCTTGTACTTGATAGACAGTTTCCATTAGGGCTATAACTCATGGTGATGGTTTTTGCAAGGTGGTTATAAGCTTAGAAAATATCACAGAACATTCAAAGAAAACCCAAGAAAGGCTCCCAAATACAGAGCCTTCATGATGAAAATAGAAAAAGTTCTTACTAGCTGTGTGACCTTGCAGAAATCACTGAACATTTCTGACACTCAATTTCCTGATCTATAAAATGGAAATAACATATGTCCTAACTAGCTTACAGAATTTTTATTAGGATCAAATAAAAAATATACATGCAGGTGCTTTCTAAAACTGTGTATTACTGGACAAATGACAGATCTTCTGATTATCAGGTCACAAACTTCATTTATCGAATATTTATTTATATTTGAAACTAAATTCCCATTGAATGTTATGAATAGTTTATTTTCTGAGATTCCCAACTAGGATATTTTATCTCATTCTCCCCCTATGTGTCTTTTCAGAAAAATAAATAATGCTGTCAAGTCTTATTTCAGGCATGAGAGATAAAATGTATGCAAGGGCCAAACATTTATAATTTCTGATTCAACAGGACTAGAAAAATGCCAATCTCCAACAGTAGACCTTAGGTGAAGTGTGTATGTATGGATGTGTGTACATGCATGTGTTTGTAAGATGGAAAACTGAGCTTAAAGGTTATTGAAATGACTTCATACCATCCGAAATAATGTGAAAGACAAGATTTGAGATATTTTAAAAGCATTTATAAACTAGTTTTCCTTTGCCCCATTTCTTTCCTCTGTTGTGATTGAACTGTCATGGAAATGCTTTTCTTAAAAAAATAAAAAGGAAAAAAAAGAAAAGAGGAGAGGAGAAGTGAAGAGAAGAGAAAAGAGAAGAAAAGAAAAAAGAAAAGAAAAGAGAAAAACCTCATCCTGGGGTTAAGTAGAGCACATCAGCACGCATAATCCAGACATGTCAGCTGGAAATGAGCCATTCAAAAGCTAGTGTATTGTGTAGATTAAAAAAAAAAAAACAGGATTAAAGGACTGGGAAATCTTGACCAGGGCCTTTTAAAATCCAAAGCAATGAGAGGGTCATCAAGGAACATATATAAAGGACCTAGGGAAAAAGCCAAAGGGGGGTAGGATTGAGATTGGGAGGTGGGAGATGGGTTAGGTGGGGCGGGGGAGAGTGAGAGGGAGATAACTGCACTTGAGCAACAATTAAAAAAAGCAATGAGAGACATTTTAACTCAGGACTGCCTTGGAGCCTTACTGTGTGGCCCCCTATTACTCTTTTACAACTGTGTTGTCCAATAGCATAGACACTTATAGGTATTTAAATTTGAATTAACCAAAATAAAGGTAAAATTTTAGTTCTTCAATTACAGTAGATACATTTCAAGTGCTCAATAGGCAAATATAGCTAATGGCTACCATATTAGACAGCACAGATATGGAATATTTTCATCAACACAAAATGTTCCCTTAGACGGTGCTGCCTTAGAGCAAGATTGCTGGCCTATGACTCAGATTCTCCAGTTCTAAAATGTGACCACTTGGTGACCTAACACAATATAAGGAGTGCACTTACCTCCATCACATCATGTAACATATTGTATTGCCTATTTGCCACCCTCATTAGGCTGAAAACTCCTTAAGGGCAAGGACCACATCTTCAGTGTCTGTATTTTCAGTACCTATCACTTTGTGGCACAGAACAGGTGCTCAACCACTGTTTGTTATTGAATAACAGCTTATGTTAGACCTGCCTATGAGATAGGAAGAGCTCACCTGTCTCTTTCACAACTTGAATCAAATATTAGATTTGCAAAGAAGCTCTTTTTTAAAAGGCTGCTCTGGTTCCTAGATTTGTTTTTGTTTCAACATTTCTCAAGAATTTAGGCAGTAGGGAGGGCTGGCTTATGTCAAAAACAAAATAAAATTCTGTCTCTATACCTCTATTCCTATCTTTTTTTATTCATCCAAAGTATCACTTGTAAACCTAAAAAAAATTAGAAGTCAATGTTAATTAATTTTAAGATGCCAGTATGTAATACACATACTGAACATGATGCAATCCACACCTTTAAACAAGGCATTTACAATCTAACTCCTGTAGAGCTGTGTATCTTAATGACTCAATTTAAAAAATATGCATTTTCTCAAATAGTACCTTGTATTGGTATGGCAACTATTTTCCACAGAGCCTTGACTTATGCTCTCTTCCAATAACCAAAACAGACTTATAAAGTGCATAGGTAAGTTATCATTTTCCTTTTTTTAACATATGGAAAAATGAGGCCCAAAGAGTTTTTAATCCAAGATCAAACTGACAAGTGATGACAGAGTCAAAGTAAGAACCTAAAATTTCTGTTTCCTCAACCAGGGAACCTTCCACTCAGTTTAATTTTACAGACAGAAGGAAATGGAAACCCACTGGCTGACTTACTGCTTGTGCTTTCAATCTATAGTCCCTTCCGAGGCCTATCCTTCATAAATTAAAAAAAAAATCCTTTTATGCACTTTTAGTTATTTCTTAAAATCATGATAGAGCCTTCGTTGCTTTACTGCCAAACGTGGTCATTTCAAAGGTTCTTGAAATCATTAGTGCAATCTGACAATGCTCTGCTGTCCACTGCAGGATTTGAAAAATTCCTTTTTGGGCTCATGACAATCACAGAATCATAAACCTATAGAGCATTAAAAGTCAAAAAGGCCTTAGAGTATATCTTCATTTCTCTGTCTCTCTCTCCCATCCCCCTCTCTCCCCCTATCCCCACCCCACTCTCTCTCTTCACACACACACACACACACACACACACACACACACACACACACACACACAATATTTTGAATACAAGGAAACAGGCCCAAGCAACCTCACAATTACCCCAAAGCAACACAGCTGGTTATTAGAAACCCAGGCATGGGTTTAGAACTTAGCTCTTCTGACACCCATGCCAGTGCTCACCTCTCTCCTATTGTCGAGGTCCTTCCTGCTATTTCTCCTGAGAAGTCCCAGAAACATAAAACAGAATGCTGTAAGTTTCATCAACTAAATTTCTCATGGGAGGAAAATATGAAATTTAGTGCAAATGATGTTTGTAAATCACTTCTTGTCAATATTCTATCATTAACAAAAGTAATTGTTCCTTGGGACACTATAAAGAGACTGTATGACCCACCCAAGGAAACAGGCTGTCCTTAGCTGAGTGATTGGGGTAAAGTCAAATGATAAAGATCTGAAATGCAGCCTCATTCTAGCAAATGACTTGCTCTGTTGCCACTTAAATTGCTCATCTATAATTGCTACAGATAAACTGCAATCAAAATACAATATGTATCTTCTATTAGTTCTGCCCACTGGGGATTGTTTGATCATAGTGAAATCATTCAAAAGGTAAATTTGCTGATTTTTACTGCCTCAGTAGAAATTGGCATTAGACCACTGAGGGGGGTTAGAATGATGACAAGTATTGTTTCCTGGTGAGAGAGCTATTCTATTCTCTTACTAGGGCTGAGTAACTAAATGCTAAGCCCCTGCTTCCGTGACTAACAACTAAATGGGAAAGGAGGAATCTACTCTGCCTTCTTCCTCAGGATTACTAGCTTCAATGTGTTGGAGTCATACCTTTGTAGTTCAGGCATTGCTAATTAATGTTTGGTGATCATTCAGGTAGAGCTAGGCTGCTGCAACTATTTTTAGAAGGTTTGCTGGGCAAAATACGGTGTAAACAAGATTACAAGGAAAGTGTTTAAACTACTTAAGGGAATAGACGGTTTTTAAGCACTTTAGAAGCAATTTACAAACAATAAATATGTTAATTGCATATCATCCTTATTTATTCATTAAAGCAGGTCCAAGGACTTCTACTTGGCAAAACTTCCTGGCAAGGGCTTTATTAGTCTACTGCCTATTACTCTATGAACTTGAAAGTAATAAAATTGCATTTCTTTTAAATCTATAATTCCAATTGGCTTTCTCCCAAATCAGTCTCAATTAATCAGATTTGGCTGTACTCTACAAACGCTGAATGAAATGACAAAGCCATCGGTCATAAATTGAAAGACACAAAAGTCACATAAAATCCTGCAGTATATTTAAAACCTTTTTCTGCACAAAGAGTAAGCATCTAGTAGTGAAAAATGGTAAATCGGAGCAATGAGAGGAGATAGAAGGCAAAGCAAAAAGAGATAATTCTGAGCCCTCCCCACAATTGAAAAGATTTGCCTCATGCTCCCTGGATGTCCTTGACCATTTGTTACAGAACAAATGGCAGCTAGTACAGCTCTGGGTCAAAATAGTTCAATTCAAGTAAACAAATACTGTTAAGACTGTGTGCCAAGCCCCATGGTAGAAGCTAGGGATATGGAGATGAACCTGCCCTCAAGGAGCTCACACTTCTAGTGTTGGGAACAGGTAAGTGAAGAAACAATTGTAATGAGGCATTGTGTTGTGACCAAGGTATATGACATCTGTCCAGAAAAAGTCCAGCCATTGTTACTATAACAAGAACAGTTAGCATGGCACTGACGTAACCTGGCAGCCGAGCAGAGTAAACTGGAATACACATGCATTAATGCGTGTTATGACACATGAATGATGACTTCAGTGTACTAGTCTGTGGGGGCGGTAGATGGCATTGAGTGAGTCAGTGAATGAGCATGTGTACTGTGTGGCCTTCCCATTCAAAATGACTGAGCAAGTAGAGCAACAAAGCTGCATCAAATTTTGCATTAAGCTTGAACATTCCTCCATGGAAAATATTTGGATGATTCAGAAGGCCACGGGTATGGGCAGCTGGTGATTGGCAACTTCATCATGACAGTGCGCCTGCAACTTCATCACGTCTCATGCAGAGTTTTTTGGTGAAACATCAAGTCATCCAGGTGAATCAGCCCTCCTAAAGCCCAGATTTGGTGCCCCGGCGACTTCTAGCTTTTCCCAAAATTAAAATCACCTTTGAAAGGGAAGAGATTTCAGACCATTGTCAAAAAGATTCAGGAGAATATGATGGGGCAGCTGATGGCGATTGGAAGAACTGTGTGAGGTCCCAAGGTGCCTACCTTTTTTTTAAAGTTATATTTTTTATTAAATATTTTTTCATATAGTTAACATACAATACTATATTAGTTTCAGGAGTACAACACTGTGACCAGACACTTATATAACCTATGAAGTGCTCACCCACACAAAGCTAGTACTCATCTGATAACATGCATAGTTATTAAAATATTATTGACCATATTCCCTAAGCTATGCTTAATATTCCCATGACAATTTTGTAGCTACCAAATTGTATTTTTTTGAAAACAGTGCAGGTATGTCCCTTTTTCTTTCTTTCTGTTATTGTTAAGTACATCTGTCTCCATTTTCCCACCACCACTTTCCCCCATCCCACCCACCCTCACCTCCCACCCTCTATCCTACCCCCCTTTGACTTTGTCCATGGGTCCTTAATGCATGTTCCTTGACAACCCTTCCCCTTCTTTCCCCCATTATGCCCCTCCCTCCTGCCCTCTGGCCACTGTCAGTTTGTTCTTTATTTCAATGTTGCTGCTTATATTTTGCTTGCTTGTTTAAAAGTGGAACCTTGATTAGGTACCCTTTAAAGGTGAGATCATATAGTATTTGTCTTTCCCAAGGTGGCTACTTTGAAGGGGACTGAGACATCATTGTCCTATGTACAGTGTTTCTTGCATCTTGTATCTTCTTCAATAAATGTCTCTATTTTTCATATTACATGGCTGGATACCTTCTGGACAGAGTTCGTATATAGGAAGCACATAGGAGAGCAACCAAGAAGCAGCCCCCTAGGTAGTAACACTTGCTACTAGAACTGCCTTCAGACACGTGATTTAAGGGGGAAAGGGACTAAGGAATATATTCATTTGGAGGAAAGAGTTTGCTTCTTTCTTGCTCTATTTCTTGATTTTGCAATTTATGTATTAGTGTCAGGGGGAACCAAAAAATAAGCCATACTTAATAAAATCAAGCAACTTCCCTACAGCCACAAATCTGGTTGGATTTGGTTTGGCTCTTCTGTAAAGTTTGGAAGACAAGTTACATTCAGTACAAGTGCTAGAAAAATCAATGTCTGAAGGGGTAGCTAATTAAACCACAGAGACTTATTTTTGAAGTAGTAAAGGTTTTTCTCAAGTGGTGAGATATTCATTACTTTCAAATTCTTTTTGCAGCCTTTGCATAAAGATGAGTCTTGAGACAAGTCAGCCCTAGCTCTTAAAACTTTCCCTAGTCCATTTGTCAGGGGTAGGAAAGGAAGATCAAACTCTTTCCTGCAGCAGCCTGTAGGTGGAGACCTTCACTTTTCTCAGCATGTTAGACCAACTTGCTCTAGGCCTTACAAAAAGAGATTACTATAAGGTTTTCATACTTGGTAGGAAGCAGAGCAAGCACTTTCCTTACTTCTTTTATGGAGTGTAAAGATGTGGATTTTATGCTTGTTCCCTTCCTCTGATTCACTGGCACTGTGTCTTTTCTCCAGAAGAAGCTGAAAGTTCTTGGACTACCCTACTGCTTTCCAGGTGCTGCAGGAGCCCTACCTCGTCCCTCCCTAACAATGTGTGCCATCCCTGGAGGCCCAATCCCATACAGTGAGAGAAGATCACAAGAAGTAACAAAAGAAATCTTGGCTTGTTCATAATCACCATCTCTGATCTGAGAATGATTGTTCTGTGTCTTCTTTCCAAAATAACAGGGCATGGATGTCTGTGAAGCAAGACTATCTACTACAGGCTTTAAACCAACAATGTACACATTTTGTTTCTGTGCAAAGATTATTTTTAATATCTTCCCTCATGAAGTTTTCTCCCCTGTAATAAATGAATAAGGCATGAGAAGATAGATAATGAATAAATAAAGGTATGAATGACCTCTCCCAATGTGTTCTAAAAGTAAGGATCCTATGCAAGTCAACCATTTCATAAGGTAATATTTCTTCTGTTATTTGGGATTTTTGTTATTATTACCAATATTATTATTATCATTAGAGAAGTGCCTTTTATAAAAGGAGCCTAAAACACCAGAAAAGCCCCAAAATGTCATATTCATCTTCACACTATTCCTAAGAGAAAAACAAGCCATATCTAAGGTTTTTCCAATATATTAACTCCTTCCTAACCCCACTGAAGCTGCAAAGGGTGTCGAGAAGATGGAAGACAGAATATTAGCCATTAATCAACTTTCTCTAGGACCCTACCTCTGGCTGTGGTGATCACCTGGGCTTTATGATAAGAAGATTAAATACAGTGAACTAACTCTACAAGGGGAAGGGAAATCCCACTAATCCCCCAATGATCCATCAGGTTTCAGTTTTACACCTGAGAACTGATTTTCCATAATGAGTATGTGAAAGCTATTCTCACGGCATAAAATATTAAATGAAAAAGCCCAGAATTAAACAATTCAAAAGTTTATATTGCATGCTGTTCTAAGTAGCATAATGAAATCTTGTGCTGTCCCACTCTGTCATGTTGGGACATGGATTATCCCTTTGTCCAGTGGATCCAAGCTGTATATATACATTTCCTGCCTGTTAGTTGCTTAATAGCCATCTAAGTTAGCAGGTTGATTATTAGAGAGAAATAGAGAGACTGCATTCATATAACTTTTATTACAGTATATTAATTGTTCTGTTTTCTTATTATTTGTTAATGTCTTACTGTGCCTAATTTATAAATTAAACTTTATCATAGGAAAAAATCATAGTTCATATATATATATATGTTTTTAATATATATGATTAAATGCACATAGTATATATATATTGTTTGGATATATATATATATGTATCTATATATATATGTGTGTATACATATATGTATCTATATGTATGTGTGTGTGTATCTGTATGTACACACACATATATTATCCAGTTTCAGGTATTCACTGGATGGTCTTAAAACCTATCCTTTCACAGGTAAGAAGGGACTACTGGGTGGGACAAAAGTAGGTTTATAGCCCTGGCTGCTGTGGTTCACCAGATTAAGTACCAGCCTGCAAACCAAAGGGTTGCCAGTTCAATTCCCAGTCAGGTAACATGTCCAGGGTTGTGGGCAAGGTCCCCAGTAGGGGGAGGTGAGAGGCAACCACATATTGCTGTTTCTCCCCCTTTCTTTCTCCCTCCCTTTTCCTCTCTCTAAAAATAAATAAAATCTTTTTTAAAAAAAGAAAAGTAGGTTTACAACTGTTCATATGGAAAATAATTTAGTGACTAATAAAAATAATACAAGAATAAACTATGTTTTGCATACTCACAACTGTAAATCTACTTTTGCTCCACCCTATATATTTACTCAAAGTATCCAATTCACAATCCATTAAGAATGTTTCCTGCTTTTATGGCATTTTAGTTTAAGTCCCCTCTTTCCAGCACATTTGCCTAGTGTAGTACAGAATGATAATAATGTTGGCTTCCTGCAACTGACTTTTATCATAATTAAGAAATATGAATGTTCCACAAATTTTGTGGTCTCCAGACCCTTTACTAGTGTCTTAACCTTCCTTGAAGTTTACTAACAGTCTGTCAGTGTTCTACTTAAAATAAGGCATCCAAAATTGAACATAGTACTCCAGATCTACTGAGACCAGCAAAGAATTCAGAGGGGCTAATACCTCCAGTAATCAGGGAATTATACATTGTTAATGAAGCCTAAGATTATATTTGTTTTAGCAGTCCACGTAACGTCAACTGCCTCCCTCAAAACTTTTCTATCCTTACCAAAGATACCTTCCACTGTGGCATGACCAGCTCCACTCCAGATTGGCATTGGGTTGGAAATTCCAAAAAGACCACCAGATAGGCAAGTAGAGCCACTGAAGGAAGAGTAAACCAAAAGGAAAAGTAACATGCCTCCCCCAAAAAAGAAATCCTACTGAAAAGTAAAGGGAAGGGGCCAATTAACATGGTACCAATGCACCCTGATAAAGAAGACAGTTAGAGACTTCCAGAGATTGTTGTATGGAGAAGAGTATCACAGCTATGCAATTGTACTCTTCATTCGTAAACAGCTAATTAATCCTGTCACCAAAGTAACAGCATTTCACCTAAAAACAGAAATCATCATAAATAACCAAAGTGTGTCTACTTGGAGAACAAACTGAAAGAAAAAAAGTTTGCTAAACTGTATTCCAAAAATATCCATGTAAAAGTCATGACTTCAAGGAAAGCCACATTCTCCTGCATGCACATTTTCCTTACCTATTCTTTTGCTCTTCTATCCCCTACCCACTAGTCTCTCTGCATTATTAAGAATCTGGTAAATAGTCAATTATTCTGAATGTGCCAAACCTCTCATTTCAACTTATTTCCCAGTTAATGTACCATAGCAGAAAATGAATCACTATCACAAGGACTAAAAATAAAAATGTTTCAGCATCCATAATTGACTTGTCTTGTTGGACTTTCCAGGGGGCCAAAGTAGCAGTTCCAGGTTATTAGCCCAAAGTCTGTAGGAGAATAATACCTTTCATAATTAAAATACTCACTCTTCATGATTCAAAAATCAAAAGAATGCATTTTATACTACAACTTTTCATTTTAGGTAGGTTTGACGCTTTGGAGGCACAACAAAAGGAGAAGAAAAAAACAAATAGGCGGTCTGCTCTGAAATTGAGCCATTATCTTCATTAATGCTTCCCTTTCTTTTAAGTCACTTTTCTAGCAGCCCCACAATCTGCCACATCAGTCATTTGTTTTCCAGAAAACTATAGTAATATGTGTTTATTTTTTATTGTTGTCTCCATGTTCCCCCCCACAAACTTCCAACTCCTCACCTCCCACCCTCAATCCTACCCCCCTATGGCTTTGTCCATGGGCCCTTTACACAAGTTCCTTGACTAACTCCCCTTCTTATCCCGTTTATCACCCTGCCCCCTCACATCTGGTTATTGTCAGTTTGTTCTTTATTTCCATGACTGGTTATATTTTGCTTGCTTTTTTTTGTTGATTCAGTGTCACTTATAGGTGAGATCATATCATAAGTCTTTCACTGCCTGGCTTATTTCACTTAGCATAATACTCTCCAGTACCATCCATGCTGTCAAAGGGGAGGAGTTGATTCTTTCTGCTGCATAGTATTCCATTTTGTAAATTTACCAGAGTTTCCTGATCCATTCCTTTACTGTTGGGCACTTAGGTTACTCCCAGCACTTGGCTATTGTAAATTGTGCTGCTATGAACATTGGGGTGCATAGGTTCTTTTGAACTGGTGTTTCAGGATTCTTAGGGTATAATCCCAGCAGTGGAATTGCCAGGTCAAAAGGCAGTTCCATTTTAGTTTTTGAAGGAATTCCATACTGTTTTACACAGTGGCTGCACCAGTCTGCATTCCCACCAGCAGTGTGCTAGGGTTCCCTTATCTCCACAACCTCCCAAGCACTTGTTTGTTGATTTGTTTATGATGGCCATACTGGCTGGTGCGAAGTGATATCTCACCACAGTTTTAATTTTCATCACTCTGATGGCTAGTGATGCTGAGCATCCTTTCACATATCTCTGGGCCCTGTGTATGTCCTCCATGGAGAAGTGTCTGTTCAGGTCCTTTGCCCATTTTTTTAAATGGATTGTTTGTCTTCGTAGAGTGGAGTAATTTGATTTTTTAAATATATTTTGGACATCAAACCCTTGTCCAAGGTACAATTGACAAATATATTTTCCAATACGGTTGGTTCCCTTTTCATTTTGCTGATGTTTTCTTAACCCAAGCAAAAGGTTTTTGTTTTTATGAAGTCCCATTTGTTTATTCTTTCCTTTATGCCCCTTGCTCTGCGGGACATATTGGTGAAAATCCTGCTACATGGAATATCTGAGATTTTCTTGCCTATATTCTCCTCTAGGACTTTTATGGTGTCACGACATACATTTAAGTCGTTTATCCATCTTGAGTTTATTTTTGTGTATAGTGTATGTAGGTGGTCGATATTCATTTTTTCGCATGCAGCTGCCCAGATCTCCCAACACCATTTGATCAAGAGGTTATTTTTACTGACTTTATGCTCCTGCCCCCTTTGTCAAATATTAATTGACCATAGAGACATTGTTTATATCTGGGCTCTCTATTCTGTTCCATTGATTTATGTGTCAGTTCTTATGCCAGTACCAGAGTGTTTTGATAACTGTGACCTTGTAGTATAGTTTCATATCAAGTATTGTGATGCTCCTACTTTATTCTTCTTTCTCAAAATTGCTGAGACTATTTGAGATCATGTATTCTTCCATATAAATTTTTAAAATGTTTGTTCTATATCTGTGAAATATGTCATTAGTAATTTAATAGGGATTGCATAGAATCTATAAATTGCTTTGGGTAAAATAGAAATTTTGATGGTTAATTCTCCCAATCCATGAGTATATGCTTCCATATTTTGGGGTGTCTTCCTTAATTTCTTTCTTCAGGGTTGTATAGTTTTCTGAGTACAGGTCTTTTACCTCCATGGAAGGGTTTCTTCCTAGGTACTTTATTCATCTTGGTGGTATAGCAAATGGAAATTTTTCCTAATTTCTGATTCTGATATTTTATTTTTGGTGTTCAAAAATGCCTTCGATTTCTGAATATTCACTTTGTATCCCATTTTTTGCCAAATTCACTAATAGGTTAAGTAGTTTTTGGTGGAGTCATAGGGTTTTCCATGTACACTATCATATAATCTACAAACAATGACAGCTTTACTTCCTCTTTTCTAAATTGGATCCTTTTTTTTTCTCTTTCTTGTCCGATCACTGCGGCTAGGACCATGCCCTGTTGAACAGAAGTGGTGAAAGCAGACACCCTTATCTTGTTCCTGATCTTAGTGGGAAAGATTTTAGTTTTGTCTGTTGAGTATGATGTTGACTGTAGGTTTCTCATATATGGCCTTTATTATGTTAAGGCATACTCCCTCCACTCCTACTTTGCTGAGTGGTTTTTTTTTTTCATAAATGGGTGGTGTTACTTATCAAATGCTTTTTCTGCATCTATTGATATGATTATGTGATTTCTGTCTTTCCTGTTGTCTATGTGATGTATTCCATTTATTGATTTGAAAATACTGTACCATCTGTGTATCCTTGGGATGAATCCCACTGGATCAAGGTGTATGATCCTTTTAATGTATTGCTGGATCTGTTTTGCCAATATTTTGTTGAGGATTTATTAGTATCTATGTTCATCAGTGATATTGGCCCTTAGTTTTCTTTCTTTGTTAGGTCTTTATCTGGTTTTGGGATTAGGATGATGCTGGCCTCATAGAAAGAGTTTGGGAGTTTACCCTCTTCTTGAACATTTTGGAATGGCCTGAGAAGGAGAGAGGTTAGCTCTTCCTTAAATGTTTTGTAAAATTCTCCTGTGAAACCATCTGGTCCAGGGCTTTTGTGTGCTGTGCCTTTTTTGATTGCTGCTTCAATTTCCCTAGCCATTATTGGTCAGTTCAGGCTTTCTGCTTCTTCTTCATTCAGTTTTTGAAGATTATATTTTTCTAGAAATTTGTCCATTTCACCCAGGTCTTCAAATGTCTTGGCATATAGTTGTTTGTAGTAATTTCTTACAATTCTTTGTGTTTCTATGGTATCAGTGTTATCTCTCCTCTTTCTTTTCCAATTTTATTTATTTGGGTCCTCTCTTTTTTTCTTGATCAGTGTCTTGAAAGGCTTGTCAATTTTCTTTATCTTTTCAAAGAATCAGCTCCTGGATGTATTGATCCTTTGAATTGTTCTTTAATCTGTATGTCATTTAATTCTGCTCCGATCTTGGTTATTTCCTTCCTTCTCCTCACCCTGGTGTTTGTTTATTTTTATTCCTCTATTTCTTATAGCTGTAGGGTTAAGTTGTTTATTTCAAGTGTTTCTATATTTTTAGATAGGCTTTTATTGCTATGAACTTCCCTCTCAGTACTGCCTTCACTGTGTCCCATAGGTTTTGCACAGTTGTATGTTCATTTTCATTTCTTTCCATAAACTTTTTTATTTCTTCCTTGATCTCACTATTAACCTATTCAGTTTTTAACAGCATGTTATTCAATCTCCATGAGCTTGAATGTTTTTGAAGTTTTTCTTTGAGGTCGGTTTCTAGTTTTAGGCGTTTGTGGTCTGAGAAAATGCTTGATATTATTTCAGTTTTCTTGTATTCATTGAGGCTTGTTTTGTGTCCTATCACATGGTCTATCTTTGAAACTATCATGTGCATTTGAAATGAATGTGTGTTTTACTTCTGTGGGAGGAAATGGTGTGTGTGTGTGTGTGTGTGTGTGTGTGTGTGTGTGTCTCTGTGTGTGTGTGTGCCAGTTAAGTCCATTTGATCTAGGGTGTTGTTCAACGCCACAATATTCTTGCTGATTTATTTTGGAAGATCTATCCATTGTTGACAGTGGGATGTTAAAATCCCCTTCTATAAGTGTGCTGCTGTCCCTTTCTTGAAGTTCTCCAAGGTTTTCCATATATATTTGGGGGCTCCTAAATTGGGTCCATATATGTTTACAATGTTTATGTCTTCTTGTTGGATTCTTCCCTTGAGTATTATGAAGTGTCATTCTGAGTTTCTTTTTAAGGCCTTTTTTTGAAATCTACTTTGTCTGATGTAAGTATGGCTACCCCAGCTTATTTTTTCTGTCCATT